>CM055277.1:83908874-83965969 GCA_029237695.1 Conchocele bisecta
CTGACATTAAAATGGCCATAGTAGATAAATACATTTGGTAGTCAATAAATAGACTCAACAAACGCATTCAGCAAGTAGTTTGCTCGCTCCACCGACATTAAAATGGCCATAGTAGATACATGCATTCGGTAGTCAATAAATAATTTACTCGCTCCACCGACATTAAAATGGCCATAGTAGATATAAAATACATTTGGTAGTCAATAAATAGACTTAACAAATGCATTCAGCAAGTAGTTTACTCGCTCCACCTACATTAAAATTGCCATAGTAGATACATGCATTCGGTAGTCAATAAATAGACTCAACAAACGCATTCAGCAAGTAGTTTACTCGCTCCACCTACATTAAAATTGCCATAGTAGATACATACAGTTGGTAGTCAATAAATAGACTCAACAAACGCATTCAGCAAGTAGTTTACTCGCTCCACCTACATTAAAATTGCTATAGTAGATACAATGTACATGCATTTGGTAGTCAATAAATAGACTCAACAAATGCATTCAGCAAGTAGTTTACTCGCTCCACCGACATTAAAATTGCCATAGTAGATACAATGTACATGCATTTGGTAGTCAATAAATAGACTCAACAAATGCATTCAGCAAGTAGTTTACTCGCTCCACCTACATTAAAATTGCCATAGTAGATACAATGTACATGCATTTGGTAGTCAATAAATAGACTCAACAAATGCATTCAGCAAGTAGTTTACTCGCTCACCCCGACATTAAAATGGCCATAGTAGATACAATGTACATGCATTTGGTAGTCAATAAATAGACTCAACAAATGCATTCAGCAAGTAGTTTACTCGCTCCACCGACATTAAAATGGACACAGTAGATGCATACAGTTGGTAGTCAATAAATAGATCAACAAATGCATTCAGCAAGTAGTTTACTCGCTCCACCGACATTTAAAATGGACACAGTAGATGCATACAGTTGGTAGTCAATAAATAGACTCAACAAATGCATTCAGCAAGTAGTTTACTCGCTCCACCGACATTAAAATGGACACAGTAGATGCATACAGTTGGTAGTCAATAAATAGACTCAACAAATGCATTCAGCAAGTAGTTTACTCGCTCCACCGACATTAAAATGGACACAGTAGATGCATACAGTTGGTAGTCAATAAATAGACTCAACAAATGCATTCAGCAAGTAGTTTACTCGCTCCACCGACATTAAAATGGACACAGTAGATACATACAGTTGGTAGTCAATAAATAGACTCAACAAATGCATTCAGCAAGTAGTTTACTCGCTCCACCGACATTAAAATGGACATAGTAGATACATACAGTTGGTAGTCAATAAATAGACTCAACAAATGCATTCAGCAAGTAGTTTACTCGCTCCACCTACATTAAAATGGCCACAGTAGATGCATACAGTTGGTAGTCAATAAATAGACTCAACAAATGCATTCAGCAAGTAGTTTACTCGCTCCACCTACATTAAAATGGCCACAGTAGATACAATGTACATGCATTTGGTAGTCAATAAATAGACTCAACAAATGCATTCAGCAAGTAGTTTACTCGCTCCACCTCATTAAATGGCCACAGTAGATGCATACAGTTGGTAGTCAATAAATAGACTCAACAAATGCATTCAGCAAGTAGTTTACTCGCTCCACCTACATTAAAATGGCCACAGTAGATGCATACAGTTGGTAGTCAATAAATAGACTCAACAAATGCATTCAGCAAGTAGTTTACTCGCTCCACCTACATTATAAAAGGCCACAGTAGATGCATACAGTTGGTAGTCAATAAATAGACTCAACAAATGCATTCAGCAAGTAGTTTACTCGCTCCACCTACATTAAAATGGCCACAGTAGATACATACAGTTGGTAGTCAATAAATAGACTCAACAAATGCATTCAGCAAGTAGTTTACTCGCTCCACCTACATTAAAATGGCCATAGTAGATACATACAGTTGGTAGTCAAATAAATGACTCAACAAACGCATTCAGCAAGTAGTTTACTCGCTCCACCTACATTAAAATTGCTATAGTAGATACAATGTACATGCATTTGGTAGTCAATAAATAGACTCAACAAATGCATTCAGCAAGTAGTTTACTCGCTCCACCGACATTAAAATTGCCATAGTAGATACAATGTACATGCATTTGGTAGTCAATAAATAGACTCAACAAATGCATTCAGCAAGTAGTTTACTCGCTCCACCTAACATTAAAATTGCCATAGTAGATACAATGTACTGCATTTGGTAGTCAATAAATAGACTCAACAAATGCATTCAGCAAGTAGTTTACTCGCTCCACCGACATTAAAATGGCCATAGTAGATACAATGTACATGCATTTGGTAGTCAATAAATAGACTCAACAAATGCATTCAGCAAGTAGTTTTACTCGCTCCACCGACATTAAATGGCACAGTAGATGCATACAGTGGTAGTCAATAAATAGACTCAACAAATGCATTCAGCAAGTAGTTTACTCGCTCCACCGACATTAAAATGGACACAGTAGATGCATACAGTTGGTAGTCAATAAATAGACTCAACAAATGCATTCAGCAGTAGTTTACTCGCTCCACCGACATTAAAATGGACACAGTAGATGCATACAGTTGGTAGTCAATAAATAGACTCAACAAATGCATTCAGCAAGTAGTTTACTCGCTCCACCGACATTAAAATGGACACAGTAGATGCATACAGTTGGTAGTCAATAAATTAGACTCAAACAAATGCATTCAGCAAGTAGTTTACTCGCTCCACCGACATTAAAATGGACACAGTAGATACATACAGTTGGTAGTCAATAAATAGACTCAACAAATGCATTCAGCAAGTAGTTTACTCGCTCCACCGACATTAAAATGGACATAGTAGATACATACAGTTGGTAGTCAATAAATAGACTCAACAAATGCATTCAGCAAGTAGTTTTACTCGCTCCACCTACATTAAAATGGCCACAGTAGATGCATACAGTTGGTAGTCAATAAATAGACTCACAAATGCATTCAGCAAGTAGTTTACTGCTCCACCTACATTAAAATGGCCACAGTAGATACAATGTTACATGCATTTGGTAGTCAATAAATAGACTCAACAAATGCATTCAGAAGTAGTTTACCTCGCTCCACCTACATTAAAATGGCCACAGTAGATGCATACAGTTGGTAGTCAATAAATAGACTCAACAAATGCATTCAGCAAGTAGTTTACTCGCTCCACCTACATTAAAATGGCCACAGTAGATGCATACAGTTGGTAGTCAATAAATAGACTCAACAAATGCATTCAGCAAGTAGTTTACTCGCTCCACCTACATTAAAATGGCCACAGTAGATGCATACAGTTGGTAGTCAATAATTAGACTCAACAAATGCATTCAGCAAGTAGTTTACTCGCTCCACCTACATTAAAATGGCCACAGTAGATACATACAGTTGTAGTCAATAAATAGACTCAACAAATGCATTCAGCAAGTAGTTTACTCGCTCCACCTACATTAAAATGGCCACAGTAGATACATACAGTTGGTAGTCAATAAATAGACTCAACAAATGCATTCAGCAAGTAGTTTACTCGCTCCACCTACATTAAAATGGCCACAGTAGATACATACAGTTGGTAGTCAATAAATAGACTCACAAATGCATTCAGCAAGTAGTTTACTCGCTCCACCTACATTAAAATGGCCACAGTAGATACATACAGTTGGTAGTCAATAAATAGACTCAACAAATGCATTCAGCAAGTAGTTTACTCGCTCCACCTACATTAAAATGGCCACAGTAGATACATACAGTAGGTAGTCAATAAATAGACTCAACAAATGCATTCAGCAAGTAGTTTACTCGCTCCACCTACATTAAAAATGGCCACAGTAGATACATACAGTTGGTAGTCAATAAATAGACTCAACAAATGCATTCAGCAAGTAGTTTACTCGCTCCACCTACATTAAAATGGCCACAGTAGATACATACAGTTGGTAGTCAATAAATAGACTCAACAAAATGCATTCAGCAAGTAGTTTACTCGCTCCACCTACATTAAAATGGACACAGTAGATACATACAGTTGTAGTCAATAAATAGACTCAACAAATGCATTCAGCAAGTAGTTTACTCGCTCCACCTACATTAAAATGGCCACAGTAGATCATACAGTTGGTAGTCAATAATAGACTCAACAAATGCATTCAGCAAGTAGTTTACTCGCTCCACCTACATTAAAATGGCCACAGTAGATACATACAGTTGGTAGTCAATAAATAGACTCAACAAATGCATTCAGCAAGTAGTTTACTCGCTCCACCTACATTAAAATGGACACAGTAGATACATACAGTTGGTAGTCAATAAATAGACTCAACAAATGCATTCAGCAAGTAGTTTACTCGCTCCACCTACATTAAAATGGCCACAGTAGATACATACAGTTGGTAGTCAATAAATAGACTCAACAAATGCATTCAGCAAGTAGTTTACTCGCTCCACCTACATTAAAAATGGACACAGTAGATACATACAGTTGGTAGTCAATAAATAGACTCAACAAATGCATTCAGCAAGTAGTTTTACTCGCTCCACCTACATTAAAATGGCCACAGTAGATACATACAGTTGGTAGTCAATAAATAGACTCAACAAATGCATTCAGCAAGTAGTTTACTCGCTCCACCTACATTAAAATGGCCACAGTAGATACATACAGTTGGTAGTCAATAAATAGACTCAACAAATGCATTCAGCAAGTAGTTTACTCGCTCCACCTACATTAAAATGGACACAGTAGATACATACAGTTGATGGTCAATAAATAGACTCAACAAATGCATTCAGCAAGTAGTTTACTCGCTCCACCTACATTAAAATGGACACAGTAGATACATACAGTTGATGGTCAATAAATAGACTCAACAAATGCATTCAGCAAGTAGTTTACTCGCTCCACCTACATTAAAATGGACACAGTAGATACATACAGTTGATGGTCAATAAATAGACTCAACAAATGCATTCAGCAAGTAGTTTACTCGCTCCACCTACATAAAATGGACACAGTAGATACATACAGTTGGTGGTCAATAAATAGACTCAACAAATGCTTCAGCAAGTAGTTTACTCGCTCCACCTACATTAAAATGGACACAGTAGATACATACAGTTGATGGTCAATAAATAGACTCAACAAATGCATTCAGCAAGTAGTTTACTCGCTCCACCTACATTAAAATGGACACAGTAGATACATACAGTTGGTAGTCAATAAATAGACTCAACAAATGCATTCAGCAAGTAGTTTACTCGCTCCACCTACATTAAAATGGACACAGTAGATACATACAGTTGGTAGTCAATAAATAGACTCAACAAATGCATTCAGCAAGTAGTTTACTCGCTCCACCTAACATAAAATGGACACAGTAGATACATACAGTTGATGGTCAATAAATAGACTCAACAAATGCATTCAGCAAGTAGTTTACTTGCTCCACCTACATTAAAATGGACACAGTAGATACATACAGTTGATGGTCAATAAATAGACTCAACAAATGCATTCAGCAAGTAGTTTACTCGCTCCACCTACATTAAAATGGACACAGTAGATACTACAGTTGGTAGTCAATAAATAGACTCAACAAATGCATTCAGCAAGTAGTTTACTCGTCACCTACATTAAAATGGACACAGTAGATACATACAGTTGGTAGTCAATAAATAGACTCAACAAATGCATTCAGCAAGTAGTTTACTCGCTCCACCTACATTAAAATGGACACAGTAGATACATACAGTTGGTAGTCAATAAATAGACTCAACAAATGCATTCAGCAAGTAGTTTACTCGCTCCACCTACATTAAAATGGACACAGTAGATACATACAGTTGGTAGTCAATAAATAGACTCAACAAATGCATTCAGCAAGTAGTTTACTCGCTCCACCTACATTAAAATGGACACAGTAGATACATACAGTTGGTAGTCAATAAATAGACTCAACAAATGCATTCAGCAAGTAGTTTACTCGCTCCACCTACATTAAAATGGACACAGTAGATACATACAGTTGGTAGTCAATAAATAGATCAACAAATGCATTCAGCAAGTAGTTTACTCGCCACCTACATTAAAATGGGACACAGTAGATACATACAGTTGTAGTCATAAATAGACTCAACAAATGCATTCAGCAAGTAGTTTACTCGCTCCACCTACATTAAAATGGACACAGTAAAGATCATACAGTTGGTAGTCAATAAATAGACTCAACAAATGCATTCAGCAAGTAGTTTACTCGCTCCACTACATTAAAATGGACACAGTAGATACATACAGTTGGTAGTCAATAAATAGACTCAACAAATGCATTCAGCAAGTAGTTTACTCGCTCCACCTACATTAAAATGGACACAGTAGATACATACAGTTGGTAGTCAATAAATAGACTCAACAAATGCATTCAGCAAGTAGTTTTAACTCGCTCCACCTACATTAAAACGGACACAGTAGAATACTTACAGTTGGTAGTCAATAAATGAAACTTAACAAATGCAAAATTCAGCAAGTAGGTTTACCTCGCTTCACCTTTACATTAAATTAAAATGGACACAGTAGATAAACATTACAGTTGGATGGTTCAATAAAATAGAAACTTCAACAAATGCAAAATTCTGCAAGGTAGTTTACTAAATGCTCCACCTTTACCAATTAAAATTGGACACAGTAGATTACATAAAGTTGAGTAGAAAATACAATACAAAGGTTGGTAGTTCAATTTAAATATACTAAACAAATGCATCAGCAAGTAAAGTTTACCCTTCGCTTCCACCACCTACATTAAAATGACACAGTAGAAAAATACACTACAGTTGGGAGGGTCAATTAAATAAGACTCCCCCAACAAATTCATCAGCAAGTAAAGTTTACCTTTCGCTCCACCTACATTAAAATGGACACAGTAATACAAACAGTAAATGATGTTTTCAATAAATTTTAAGACTCAACATGCATCAGGCAGTAAAGTTTACTTTCGCTTCCCACTACAAAATTATGGGGACAACAGGTAGATAAACATACAAGTTGTTTAGTCACTTAAATAGAAACTCAACTATGCATTTCAGCAAGTAGTTTTACTCGCTCCACCTACTATTAAAATGGTCAGTACTGAAAATACAATACAGTTTGAGTGTCAAAAATATACTCAATCAAAATGCATTCAGCAAGTAGTTTACTGCGGCCACCTACATTAAAATGGACATAGTAGGATACATTACAGTTGTAGTCAATCAAATAGACTCAACAAATGCATTCAGCAAAGTAGTTTTACTTTGCTCCACCTACATTAAATGGACACAGTAGATACATACAGTTGGTAGTCCAATAAATAGACTCAACAAATGCATTTCAGCAAGAGTAAGTTTTACTCGCTCCACTAACAAATTTTAAAATGGCCAAATAGTAGATACATACATTGTTGAGTCAAATAAATAGACTCAACAAAATGCAATCAAAAAAGCAAGTAGTTTATCGAGCTCCACCTACATTACAAAATGGACACAGTAGATACATACAGTTGGTAGTCAATAACATTTTACGACTCAACAAATGCATTCAGCAAGTAGTATACTCGCTCACCTACATTAAAATTGGACACAGTAGGATACATACAGTAGGATAGTCAATTATAAATAGACTCAACATATGCATTCTGCAAGTAGTTTACTCCGGCTCACTATCAATTAAAAATGGACATAGTAAGATACATAACAGTTGATGTCCTACAAAATAAATAGACTCAACAAATGCTATTCATTTGCAAGTTGTACTTGCTCTCCTACAATTAAAATGGACTATTAAGTAGAGACAAAATCAGGTTCCGTAGGTCAATTAAATAGACTTCAAACAAATGGCATTCAGCAAGTAGTTTACTTGCTCCACTCTACATTAAATTTTATGGACATTAAGTTTTAGTTATTCTGTTGGTTAGGTAGTCAATAAATAGACTCAACAAATGCATTCAGCAAGTAGTTTACTCGCTCACTATATTAAAAATGACACAAGTAGATACATACAGTTGGATAGTCAATACAAATAGACTCAACAAATGCATTCAGCAAGTAGTTATACTCGGCTCCACCTACATTAAAATGACAACAGTAGGACACAATACAGTGGTAGTATTAAAAGGACCTCTTATTTTTTTAACAAAATGGCAATCACAAAGTAGTTTTACTCGCTCCACCTTTACATTAAATGAAACAGTAGGAATTCAGTTGATGGTCAATAATGACTCAAACCAAATGCTTTCTTTTAGCAAGTAGTCTTGCTCCACCTACATTAAAATGGACACAGTATATACATACATTAATGGTAGTCAATAAATAGACTAAACACAAATGCACCTTCAGCAAGTAGTTTACTTCGCTCCACCTAACAATTAAAATGGACACATAGATACATACAGTTGGTAGTCAATAAATAGACTCAACAAATGCATTCAGCAAGTAGTACTTCGTACTCCCCCACCTACATTAAAATGGACACAGTAGATACATACCAGTTGATAGGTCAATAAATAGACTCTTACAAATGATATCAGCAAGTAAGATTTACTCGCTCCACCTACATTATGCCACTACAGTAGATACATACAGTTGTAGTCAATAAATAGAAACTCACAACAAATGCCATTCAGCAAGTGTTCTACTTCGCTCCTCCTCCACATTTAAAATGGACACAGTAGATACATACAGTTGGTAGTCAATAAATAGAAACTCACAAATGCATTCAGCAAGTAGTTTACTCGCTCCACCTACAATTAATTTATGGACACAGTAGTACATACAGTTGGTAGTCCAATAAATAGACTCAACAAATGCATTCAGCAAGTAGTTTACTCGCTCCACCTACATTATAAAATGACACAGTAGATAACATACAGTTGATTGTCAATACTAGGGACACAACAAATGCATTTCAGCAAGTAGTCCTACTCGCTCCACCTACAAATAAAATGGAAAACAACAGTGAGCAATCACATACAGTGTATGTTCAATAATAAATAGACTCAACAAATGCATTCAGCAAAGTAACGTAACTGATCCACCTACATTAAAATGGACACAGTAGATACCATACAGTTGGTAGTCTATAATAGATCAACAAAATGCATTCAGCAAGTAGTACTCGACTCCACCTACATTAAAATGGATGGACTCAGTATATACATACAAGTTGTTTATGGTCAATTAAATAGGACTCAACATTATGCATTCCAGCAACGTAGTTTACTTGCTCCACCTACATAAAATGGACACAGTAGATACATACAGTTTGATGGTCAATAAATAAGACTCAACAAATGCATTCAGCAAGTAGTTTTTACTCGCTCACCTACATTAAAATAGTCACAGTAGAAATACATACAGTTGAGTGGTCAATAAATAGACTCAACTAAATGCATTCAGCAAGTAGTTTACTCGCTCCACCTACATTAAAATGGAACACAGTAGAATACACTACAGTTGAGTAGGTCAATAAATTGACTCACAAATGCAAATATTCAGCAAGTAGTTTACTCGCTCCACCTACATAAAATGGACACAGTAGGATACATACAGTTGGTAGTCAATAAATAGACTCAACAAATGCATTCAGCAAGTAGTTTACATCGCTACACATACATTAAAATTGACACAGTAGGAAATAAACATACCAGTTGTTTATGTCCAATAAATAGACTCTACAAATGCATTCAGCACAAGTAGTTTACTCGCTCCACTACATTAAAATGGACACAGTAGATACAAATACAGTTGGTAGTCAATAAATAGACTCAACAAATGCAATTCAGCAAGTAGTTTACTCGCTCCACCTACATTAAAATGTGGACACAGTAGTACATTACAGTTGATGGTCAACATAGACTCAACAAACAAGGCATCACGCAAGTTTAGTTTACTCGCTCACCTACATTAAAATGGGACTCAGTAGGGTACATACAGTTGATGGTCAATAAATATTTGGACTCAACAAATGCATTCAGCAAGTAGTTTACTCGCTACCACCTACAATTATTATGGACACAGTAGATACATACAGTTGGATAGTCACTAAATGGACACAGTCAGAAATGCATTCAGCAAGTGAGTCCACCTCGCTAGACTACATTAAATGCATTCACAAGTAGTTTACCTCCGGGCTCCACCTAACAATTAAAATGGAAACACAGTTAGGTACCACAAAATTTAACAGTTGATAGGTCCAATTAAATAGACTCAACAAATGGCATTTCAAGCAAGTTTTTACTCGCTCCACCTACATTAAAATGGACAAAGTAGGAACAATACAGTTGATGGTCAAATAAAAAGACTCAACAAATGCATTCAGCAAGTAGTTTACTTGCTCCACCTACATTTAAAAAAATGGACACAGTAGGTACAAAAATACATTGATTGGTCAATAACAATGGACACAGTTTAGAAAATACCTTAAGTTGGTTAGGTCAAATAAATTAGACTCAACAAATGCATTCAGCAAGTAGTTTACTCGCTCCCACCACATTTAAAATTGGACACAGTAATACATAACAGTTGGTAGTCAATAAATAGACTTAACCAAATGCATTCAGCAAGTAGTTTACTCGCTCCACCTACATTACAATGGACACAAGTAGGATACAAATACAGTTTATTGGTTAGTCAATAAATAGAAACTTCAACAATGCCCATTCAAAAGGCAAGTAGTTTACTCGGCTTACCTCGCATCCACTACATTACAATGGACACAGTAGAAATACATACAAGTTGTTATGTCAATAAAATAGACTCAACAAATGCATTCAGCAAGTAGTTTACTCGCACCACCTACATTACAATGACACAGTAGTACATACAGTTGATGGTCAAATAAATAAAGACCGTTTAACAAATCAAATCAGCAAGTAGTAAAACTTACTTTCGCTCCACCTACATTACATGGACACCGGTAGTACACTACAAGTTGGTTTAGTCCAATAACTTAGAGAACTCACAAATGCATTCAGCAAGTAAATTTACTCGCTCCACCCACCTACATTACACATGGACAACAGTAGTTTACTTCTCTCCACCTACATTATGGACACAGGTAGTAAACATACAGGTGGATGGGTCAATAATAATAGAAACTCAACATGCATCAAGCAAATAGTTTACTCCTTCACCTTACATTTATGACACAGTAGTACATAAACAGATTGATGGCGTCCATAAATAGACTCAACCATTCCATCAGCGGCAAGTTTAGTTTACTGCTTTTTTTCCCCTTACAATAAAAATTGTTACACAGTATTGTACCATACAGTGATGGTTCAATAAATGGAACCACAGTTTAGAAAATACATACATGGTAGTCAAATAAATAGACCCCACAAAGGCATTCAGCAATAGTTTACTTCGGCTCCACTTAACATTAAATGACACAGTTTAGAAAAATTACATACTGGTTGGTATCAATAAATAGAACTCAACAAATGCATTCAGCAAGTAGGTTTACTCCGCTCACCTACCATACGATTGGACACAAGTAAAAGGATAACAATTACAAATTTGGTTATCAATTAGTAGACTCCAACATGGCATTCAGACAATTAAAGGTACTTTCGCTCCACCTTAACAATACAATGGACACAAAGGGTAGTACATACAGTTGAATGGTTCAATAAATAGACCCTAACATTGCATACAGCAAGTTAAGTATTTAACTCGCTCCACCTACATTTAACAATTGGACACAGGAAGTAAATAAAATATCAATTACCAAGTTGGTAGTCAAAATAAATAGACTTCAACAATGCAATTCAGCAAGTTTTAGTTTACCTCGCTCCACCTAACATTAACAAATGGAACACAGTATACATACAGGTTGGTTAGGTCAAATAAATTGGAAACTCACCCATGCCATCAAAAGGCAAGTAAAGGTACACGCTCCACCTTTACCATTACAAAATGGGACACAGTTAGGAAATAACAAATACAGTTGGTAGTTCAATTAAATAGACTCAACAAATGCATTCAGCCAGTTTAGTTGGCTGCTCCACCTACATTACAATGGACCACAGTAATACAAAATACAAAAGTTGGTTGAGTCAATAAATAGGACTCAACAAAATGGCATTCAGCAAGTTTAGTTTACTTGCCTCCACCTACATTAACAAATTGGACACAGGTAGAATACATACAGTTGGTAATCAAATAGTACTCTAACAAATGCATTCAGCAAAGTTAAGTACTTGCTCCACCTTACAATTACAATGGACACAGTTAGTACATAACCAAGTTTGGTTTAGTTCCAATAAATAGACATCAACAATGGCATTCAGCAAGTTTAGTTTACTTGCTCCCCACATTACAAATGGAAAACCACAGGTAGGTACATACAGTAGTTGGTAGTCAACAAATAGACTCAACAAATGCATTCAGCAAGTAGTTTACTTGCTCCACCTACATTACAATGGACACAGTAGGTACATACAGTTGATGGTCAATAAATAGACTTAACAAAGGCATTCAGCAAGTAGTTTACTTGCTCCACCTACATTACAATGGACACAGTAGGTACATACAGTTGGTAGTCAATAAATAGACTCAACAAATGCATTCAGCAAGTAGTTTACTTGCTCCACCTACATTACAATGGACACAGTAGGTACATACAGTTGGTAGTCAATAAATGGACACAGTAGGTACATACAGTTGGTAGTCAATAAATGGACACAGTAGGTACATACAGTTGGTAGTCAATAAATGGACACAGTAGGTACATACAGTTGGTAGTCAATAAATGGACACAGTAGGTACAGTTGTTTCTGTCAAAATGTTCCGGGTTTATACGTGTACAAAGTGTTGTGCGTTGCGTATCCGTGGAGTTTCCGTTAGTTGCGTTTCAAACCGTGTGTCGTCTACGTGTAATACGTTTTCGGCCATGCGTTGCGTTTCCCCACTCTTGCGCATGCGCGAACGTCGAACAAACCGTGTTCAACGCATTGAGTTTTAAAAGCGTGTAATCCGTGTACAACGGTTGTAAACGTATACAACGGTTGTAAACAACGTATTGAGTTCCAAAAGCGTGTAATCCGTGTACAACGGTTGTAAACGTATACAACGATTGTAAACAACGTATTGAGTTTCAAAAGCGTGTAATCCGTGTACAACGGTTGTAAACGTATACAACGGTTGTAAGCGTATACAACGCTAAGGTAGACCGCTTAAACGATTTAACGCTTTCTTTGACGAACGATTACACGCATCTACATGTACACAGCACCGTAAGATGAAACCGTGTTATACGTATAACACGTTTCCACGGGTTTTAACGCATTACACGTTTTTGTATGCCAACCTTGTATCGCATAGAATGCGCATGCTCTGATCGTTCTTCGTGTGTGTATATATACTTCTAGACTCACTGCTGGGCTTCTAACATTTTCAGTTTTCCGGTTCTGGACCGATTTTTGAACTCTCAGACCGATTGAGATTGGAAAACTAGTCTTAAAAATCGGTCCGAGAAAAATTGCCAGTCGGCTGCTATTTCGCTATAAACCTTGTAAATTTACCGGTTTTGACCACCAAGTAATTTATGACACATATCCGAGGGCCATATCCGTGTTAAACCAGTGTGCAGCTCACTGTGTATTCAGTTTCTCCAAATATCGATTAATCTTAACACACGCGTGGGACAGGTGTATAGCGGATTAGTGACTGAAATAGACTGGCTTCAGCGTAAAGATAATACGAGAGTTCCTAGACCCGCCATTTCTGATGATGTTAAAATAAAATAAAGAAACCATGCACTTTGTTTATCTGTGTTCGTAATATTTAACCCCAATTAACTGACACGGACTATCGGCCCGGGCTATTCCATATTAAGTTAGGACCTGTTACATTACGCTGTATTAGGCGTCATTTTTGTGTATATAAAATGTACATAGGAATGCCGCAGATCCTGATGAGCCGGCTCACGTGATCTACAATTCTCCAAACTTATTTTGATAAACGACAAGGTACATCTGTCGTGTTAAAAGCGTGACTCATTAGTCATCAGGGATTAGGGATCAATTGAAGTGCTAAATCACACCGCCGATGTACTTTGAACTCGATCTGAGGGTATGTATTCGCGATATTTTAAAATGGACGAAACAAGGACGCCTCGAAGAGATCGGGCCGAACAGGTTATTTGTGTTAAAACGTGTAACCGTTGTACACGTTTCAACGCTTTCATATAGCTACACGCTTCCAGGTAAAGCGTTGTACACGTTTCAACTCTTTCACCTCGCTACATATGTATACGCCAAAGCGTGTTATACGCCTTGAATTTAAACGTATTACACGCTTTAAAACTAAACGGTTTGACAATGTGCATTACACGTGTACGAACCGTATTATACGTTTAAACAACGTATACAACGCTTTTAAACTAAACGGTTTGACAATGTGTATTACACCGTGTACGAACCGTAGTATTACACTGTACAACGTTATACGTAAACAACGTATACAACGCTAAAGCAAACCGTTGCGTTCGCGTTGCGTTCGCGTTGAGTTTGCAAGTGTTGTCTACGGTGGAACAAAAACGGAAACTGCACTGTACATACAGTTGGTAGTCAATAACCTGCACTGTAAGAGCAAAGATAAATATAGACAAACAGATTCAAGAAATATTTACTAAATCCATCTGCAAGATCGGAAACATAGAAGATATTTGGTTTTGTTTTGTTGGGTTGACTGCAGATTCAATGAAGTCATTCAGAACAACAAGTACCGGTACTGTAATTTGCTTGTTGAAACTATAGGTTGGATGGCTGATAAAACGAGTCACAATATAGCCAGATCAGTTGAATACTTGTACAACTGAATTGTAATTGTATAATGCATGTATGTATAAGTGTATATTATGTGTAACAAAGAGAAATAAAAAAGGAAATTACAAAAAACGAGTCAACAAGTAGCTTACTCATTCCATCTGCTAGACATCGGTTGCCAGAGCATAGAAGATAATAGTTTGGAGATCGACAAATGAATGGATCAGTGGAAGAATGGGGCTAACTCAATGACGTAGTTACAGAGTTTGGAGATTGACAAATGAATGGATCAGTGGAAGAATGGGGCTAACTCAATGACGTAGTTACAGAGTCTCAGATAAGGTGCGTATTGGCGTATTTTACACACTTATTTTAGCAGAATACACATTGATTATCAAAAGTGCGAGTACAAAATACTTACAGCAATGTGAAAATACGCATTGATTTTCAAATTGAGAAGTGAAAATACTGTAAGAAAGATGAAATTTACTCAGTTGAGCTGCAAAAAGCAAACACAGTGTTTGCTTTTTGCAGTTCAAATATGTGGAAAAATTTGTTTATCATTTGTTCACTATTTAATAAGGAAGAAAATCTATAATACATTTGCAAAAGTAAAATACGCATTGAATTTGAAATCTGCGGGTATAACACTCTTTAGACACAAAACTTATCTGGAGCTCTGTAGTTAGCCTCCCTATTTGACCAACCCCTTCAATGGTAAATTTTGAATTGTTAGTCTTGTAAACATAAGGCTACACAAAATTAATGTTTAGATTCTCATCCCCGCCCGCCCCTAATAAAATGGCCCGCCCAAGGTTTTTTTTTTGTTTAAGTTAAAAAACATTTGGTAAAATTTACGAGAATGATGTGGCCCGCGTATTATACCGCTCCCACAGCTTTACGTAGCGCAATACAGCAACCCCGGAACCAGCCCCCTCCAGATTAGCAATACTTCAATATGAACATGTTATTACAAAACACTATTGCACGCAACTGCGCCTTGCCGTTCAACATCTCGTTTTAGTATTGCCTGAAAATAAAAAATAAAAGTGCCCCACCCGCCCCATTTTTCCCCAAAATTTGGATGAGAATCTAAACATTAATTTGTTGTCGCCTAACAAGTACAACATATTAAAGGTGACAGTGCACTCAGTGGTATAAGGGAGTTAACTCCAAGAGGGAGTTAGCCGTTTCCTCCATTGGCCCATTGAAATCACAGGGTGTTTTGGCATGTTGATAGGATAGTGTATTATACTTGTTTAGATATACAGAAAAAATAAAATGTAGCCATTGTATAGTCAAGGATTATAGAACAGAACAGAACATACATGTAATCTTTATTTGAAAAGAATCCCAGACAACCCAGTGGTATATGGGCAAGTACATGGCCATTTTCATTGGGTAACATAAATACTACATGTATACAATGACTACATTTTATTTTGTTCTACATGTCTAAACAAGTACAATACACTATCCTATCAACATGCCGAACATCCTGTGATTTAAATAGTAGACTGCTCTCTGCATTTTACACTTCAACTAAATTTATCTTCATCGAGAAACAGGGAATTAGACCAAATGGTATGAACATTTACATATATGTGGGCAACCTTACACCCACACTTGAGAATTAGACAAAATTTAATCCATGAGCAGGGGAATCAGACAATGCTTTAACCCTTACACTGCTGAATTAAATACTGTCGTCTACTGTTTATTTCCTTTTTTCTATTTTTTCTCATCAAAAACGTGCTTTGACAGCATTTTAGAATCATTTCCATTTACTCATTTCCAATGGAAATGATTCTAAAGTGCTGTCAAACCATGTTTTTATTGAGAAAGAAGGTAAAATATATAGCAACAGCAGACGTCAATTTTCGTATGCATCAGTCTAAGGGTTAAGAAAATCTCTAATCCGTTAGGTCTGTACTAAGGATTAACCCTTACAATGCCGAATTATATATTGTCGTCTGCTGATTTTTATTTTCCATTTTTATAAAAAGATAATATAGTTTGGGTAGCACTAATGTGCTGCCAAACCATGTTTTAACAAAGAAAAATACAGGCTATGAAAGAACAGCAGACGACACATTTTTGTTTCCCACATTCTAAGGATTAAAATATAAGGTGTATTAACCTGTACAATGCTGAATTAAATTTTGTCGTCTGCTCTATTTTGTATATTTTCCATTTTTCTCATCAAAAACATGATTTGGCAGCACTTTAGAATCATTTCAAATGGAAATGGAAAATATTTTAAAATGCTGCCAAACATGTTTTTACTGGGAAAAAAAGACAAAATATGAAACAACAGCAGACGACAATTTTCGGTTCCCGCAGTCTAAGGGTTAACCCTTTCAACACTACAAACCTGAATAGTGGTATTGGTAAATAGTGTAGATCCAGATGAGCCGGCACCTGACAAGCCATCTGATCAGGATCTGAACTTTTTGCAAGTACCGGTAATTTTCATATTTTTAAAAACAAAAACACCCCCTTTTCATAAATGGGTTAATTTCCGTTACTTAGGGGTGTAAGGATTAAGTCTTGTGAATATGTACACTATGAAAAATTCACCTCTCACCTATCCCGATTCACTTTCGTCTTCCCTTGTAATGATGGAAGTCAATAGACTAGTACGGTAAGTGTGTAGGTACGCTATGCAAAACTCACCTTATCCCAGAAGAACAGGTAGGTGGCGCTGAACTCAAACTCCTCCAAGTTGTATTTCTTCATGAAAGGTATCCGCATCATGTTGAGGCAGGCAAATATCCAGCACCTTCCCGTCTGTTTCTGGTCAGTGACGGGTTTGCCTTCATTTTTCCAGCTGAAATAGGAAACAGGGCCACGTTTCACTAAACTTCGTACTACTAAAATGTTCGTAAGTGCAAAATTATGATAGTATGGGCACGGTTGCTCAAAACCTCTGTTAGCTTAAACGGACGGTTAAATCCTTAGCAATGCTAAGGATTTAACATTTTTTTCTGTTAAGCTAACAGAAGCTTTGAGCAACCGGGCCCAGTAAATTTCACACTAGCAATGTTTACTTTTATTGGATTTACATTTATTGAGGATAAATCCTCAATAAATGTAAATCCATCAATTGAAATTTCCAGACAATTCTAAATTTGCACTTACGAACATTTTAGTCGTACGAAGTTTAGTGAAACGGGCCACAGCATAGTAGGTCTTTGCCTGATTTTGTATGAAAATGTATGGCTTTATACCAAATCTTGCATAAAAATTCCAAAAGGTTAAAACCACATTCTGTCGTATTAAGTTTCTGCCCGGATTAAAAGCGGCATGGTAAGGCCAAAGAAAAAGGGCACAATTTAGCGCATAAACTTTTAAAAGGGGGCAAATTAAGAACACGAAACCTATATTTTCATAATTACATCATCATAAAAAAGATGAATGCGAGTAGTAAAGAAATTATTTTGTGTTCAAATGTTGGTTAAAGGTACATGCCCACGCAGTAGGCACAAAATGTTCTTTATAGGAATTAAATAAGTGTATAATTATGTCACTATTCCACCAGTTCTAAAAATTACGAGTACCTGCTATACAGATACTAGTTGGCCGCGGCCTGCATGTCGCGCCTTGTGGCGAGGCATGGACACTAAAAAAAAAGAAATAGTATAACGAAAAACTTTAACCAAAAAACTTAACCAAAAAACTTAACCAAAAACTTTAACCAAGAAACTTAACCAAACAACTTAACCAAAAACCTAACCAAAAAAATTAACCAAAAAGTAATTTGACCTTGACATTGGGCACAGGGGCCGCACGGTAGGGGGGTAGAATGAAAATATAGATGATGATAAACACCCATGTGAAGTTTCAAGGTAATGGGCAAAGCAGTTGCAGAGATATAGTATAACGAAAAACTTTAACCAAAAAACTTAACCAAACTAGATTTGTCAGTAAGCGGGGGCTTACGGAATACCCCCCCCCCCCCCCCCCCCCCCCACGTCAGCCCTGTCCTAGAATGAATTCCAGCTCGCATACTATCATTTTCAGATAAAAGACTATGTCAGCACATATGGAGAGTGCGATGGTGGTTCCAGTTGAAAAAAGCAAACTAGACATTCTAAGTCCATGACCTTGAGCCCTGGCATAAATGGGGGTCGTAGGTTTGTTGCAGAATGATGTATGAGTGTCAGAGAATGGGTGGGTAAAATATGAAAGATTTCCGCAAAGGGAAAGAGAAGTTAAAAGGAAATTTACAATTGTTAAGTTTTCGGTTTTTTTCTAAGTTTCTAAGTCCGTGACCTTGACCCCTGGCATAAATGGGGGTCGTCGGTTTGTTGCAGAATGATGTATGAGTGTCAGAGAAGGGGCGGGTAAAATATGAAAGATTTCCGCAAAGGGAAAGAGAATTAATTAAAAGGAAATTTACAATTGTTAAGTTTTCGTTTTTTTTCTAAATTTCTAAGTCCGTGACCTTGACCCCTGGCATAAATGGGGGTCATAGGTTTGTTGCAGAATGATGTATGAGTGTCAGAGAAGGGGCGGGTAAAATATTAAAGATTTCTGCAAAGGGAAAGAGAAGTTAAAAGGAAATTTACAATTGTTAATTTTTGTGACGGACGGAAACACGGACGGACGGACGGACAAGCTGACTCCAGTATACCCCCCCACAACTTCGTTGCGGGGGGGGTATAAAAACTTAACCAAAAACTTTAACCAAAAAAATTAAACAAAAACTTCAAAGTAATTTGACCTTGACATTGGGCACAGGGGCCGCACGGGAGGGGGGTAGAATGAAAATATAGATGATGATAAACACCCATGTGAAGTTTCAAGGTAATGGGCAAAGCAGTTGCAGAGATATAGTATAACGAAAAACTTTAACCAAAAAACTTAACCAAAAAACTTAACCAAAAACTTTAACCAAAAAACTTAACCAAACAACTTAACCAAACAACTTAACCAAAACTTTAACCAAACAACTTAACCAAAAACTTTAACCAAAAAACTTAACCAAACAACTTAACCAAAAACTTTAACCGGACATACGTACGTACGTACGTACGTACGTACGCCAAAGTGCCGACTATATCGCGCTTTCCGCAAGCAACAATAATCATTTATTAATTATCAATTTACTGTTAGCGACGCGCGGCGGTAACAGTCTATTTTGATGATGTGCGGGGACGACGACTTTCACATCACGGCTTGCGGTGCGCATGCGCAGTATACTACGCGCACCAGTATGTAAACAAGAATATCAACATGTCGAAACATCCAGGACGGAAATTGTATGAAACGGCGTCGGCCAAAAAAAAGGCGAAATGTCTGAAGGACAGGCAGTACAGAGAGAGAGAGTGGTTAATATTGGCGACCAGTAGCCTATTTCATCAACATTGCAAAGTATACTTTAGTAGCAAAGTATACTTTGAGGGAGAAATTTTCATTTTTTTTTTAAATTTATTAATTTTTATTATACTGAATTTATTACATTATCACAGCCATTTAATGGCTGTGATAATGTAATAAATTCAGTATAATAATTCTGCATACTTTTAATCATGAAATATATGCATTTGTTAGTTCTATGTGAAATAATGCATTTCTGGAAAAATAAATGATTACTCCCTCAAAGTATACTTTGCTAGTAAAGTATACTTTGCAATGTTGATGAAATAGGCTACTGATCACCAAATGGAAAGAGTTACGTGAAGATTTAGATTTGGACTCGAACAGAGATTTTTCTTCTCAACTTCCGATACTTCACTGCGCATGTCAAAGATGTGATATGATTGACCGTGTCATGTGACGCATATTGGTAAAAATAGCACGAGGTCGGAAAATACCCTTTCTGGTCGCGGCATATAAAATGTGATTTAACACCAATTAACACGCGTCGTAATTAAAAATAACTCGTTAGTGGGTAGACAAATGGCTCATATAAGGCATGACAGAACATGAAAAGTAGTAGTACAGTGTAACCTGCTGAGTGGGCATGTACCTTTAAATAATGATAATGCCGGTAATGGTGTCTGATCAAATTGTAATAATGTAATGTTTTTTTTACTATTTTTGGGGGGCAGCACGGCGCCACCAAATTCGGGCATGGTACGGCGCCATGCTAAAATAGGCTGGGTGGGGTGGGACAGGGCAGGGTGGGGTGGACTAGGGCATGGGGAGGAACACTACTAATATGTGGCTGTGACTGGAGAAATGGGGCTTATTGGATTTATGACCAGTGCAGCTCCTGATCAAATAGATCACTC
This sequence comes from Conchocele bisecta, assembly GCA_029237695.1. Classification (NCBI taxonomy): domain Eukaryota; kingdom Metazoa; phylum Mollusca; class Bivalvia; order Lucinida; family Thyasiridae; genus Conchocele; species Conchocele bisecta. The sequence continues at coordinate 83,929,966 of CM055277.1, forward strand.
TTGTAACTTGAAAACGATATATGCTACTTGTTAGAAGCATGGCGGGTGCTTCCTTGATGGAATAGCAAACAGTGCAGATCCTGATCAGACGCACAGGCCGATCTGGATCTACACTGGTCGCAAAACCCATAAGCCCAATTTCTCCAGTCACAGCCACATATCACTGAAGTTGTCATGGTTGTGTTAGCTCAGAGCTCCAGATAAACTTTACGTCTATCCAGTATTGAACTCCTGGATTTCAAATTCAATGCCTATTTTATTTGTGCAAACACAGTATTGAACTCAAATGTGTTTTCTTAGTATAGGTACATTGTACATACCCACTCAGTATGCACAAAATGTTCTTTATAGGAATTAAATACGTGTATATTTGTGTCACTATTCCACCTGTTCTAAAAATTACGAGTGCCCACTATACAAATATAATCAGTTAGTAATATTTATTTTACTGATACTGACGCGCGGTGGTATCAGGCTATGTTCATATGTAAATGAGGCATTATATTTTTAAATTATTTATACTAATTATATGCGTCACTTTAAAAAATAATATTTTCGACACATTATAAAGTATGATCATTGCACATCAAAAAATAAATACAGGGAATACATACATGTAATAAGGTCCGTTAACATTTTAAGAAAACACAGTTATCGCCCCTGATATCAAGGAGGTCATTGGAATAAGGGTGCTTCCACTAACCCCTTCAATTAATCAAATGAATAGCTTGTTGTTTAATTTTCATTTTTGAAAGGACTTTTACTCTGGAAATGTTTATAATAATAGGCATCGAGTAAACACGTACCTTATGATTAAAACAATGCTGTGTCCGTTGGGAGACCTCCCTGCTACGACAGATGTCCCACAGTGGTTGGGAGGCACAGACATTCTGGGCCAGTATATTCTTCTCACTTGACGTGAAATTCTGGCGGAACTTCTCAAGTGTGCTTGAATCTAAGCCTGCAACAAGTAAACAGCCGACAGTGATAGATGGGCATACCGAGTGATGTGTAGCTTGGTGGTACTAATTGCCGATGACGTAAACACTGATTTTCATTTATTCTGAATATTATTTTGATTTCTATGGACACAATGCAGGGCTCCAGATAAGCTGCGTATTTGCTTAAATACCCACATGTTTTCGTTTCGAAGCAAACTATTCAATATTTGCTGTCTGTTGATGTGCAAACAGTAGTGTGATTTTATTTGACCCAATTAATATTTTTAAATACCCAATTGCTTCAGAAATGATGGAGTGACAATACTCAAATACTAATTCCTTATCTGGAGCACTGAAGATTTCGAACAAATGCTTAATGCCTAATTTAATGCACAGTTTTTGATGCGTCAGCTAGCATCAATTTATGTCAATGTCACAGCACGTCCATTATGAATATGCTGGCGGGGGGAAGGGTCGGACTATCAGGGATGCTCTGTATTGCTGAGGTCTGGAGAAACTGGAGATAAACCAAAAACTAAACTAGAAATGGACGCTTGTCGACAAGCGCATGTGTATCCCCCTCCCCAGATACACAAGTAGTTTGAAAAAAGGGTGTCCGAGTTATGCTCCGGAGACAAAATCAGTGACGGAAAAACAAAGGGAGATAACTAAAGAATTAGTGATGCAAGAGTTGTCATTCTTGCGGGACACACCTTTAGGGTCGTGGTCTATGCATGTGTGAAGTTTCATGAAAATATTCCAAAGGGTGTTCGAGTTATGCTCCAGACACGAAATCAGTGCACGAAACAACAAAGGGAGATAACTAAGAAAATTAACGACGCAAGAGTTGTCATTCTTACGTGCGACACACCTTTGGGTCGTCTTCTATGCAGTGTGAAGTTTAATAAACTAGAAAATGTGTTCATAGAACACGGATGTCCCACATATCGCTTTGATAATAAATGAGGCCAAATTGCAAGTCAAAATTTTCTTTACCTGAGCGTTAAAGTTTTTGAAGCACCAAGTATGTGACCTTGACCCTGGGCTTGGCGGGGCAGGACAAACGTGGATTTGGCACAGGGCGGTAGAGGACCATTAGAGCAACGCATATATGAAATATGAAGCTGATCCGTGAAAGAAAACAGAAATTATAAGATATTTACCTGAGCGTTAAAGTTTTTGAAGCACTAAGTATGTGACCTTGACCCTGGCTTGGCGGGGGCAGGTCGAACGATGGATTTGGCACAGGGCGGTAGACGACCATTAGAGCAACGCGTATATGAAATATGAAGTTGATCCGTGAATGGAAATAAAAATTATAAGATATTTACCTGAGCGTTAAAGTTTTTGAAGCACTAAGTATGTGACCTTGACCCTGGGCTTGGCGGGGGCAGGACGAACGTGGATTTGGCACAGGGCGGTAGACGACCATTAGAGCAACGCGTATATGAAATATGAAGTTGATCGTGAATGGAAATAAAAATTATAAGATATTTACCTGAGCGTTAAAGTTTTTGAAGCACCAAGTATGTGACCTTGACCCTGGGATTGGTGGGGCAGGACGAACGTGGATTTGGCACAGGGCGGTAGAGGACCATTAGAGCAATGCGTATATGAAATATGAAGATGATCCATGATCCATGAAAGAAAACAGAAAGTATCAGATATTTACCCAAGCGTTAATGTTTTTGAAGCACTAAGTATGTGACCTTGACCCTGGGCTTGACGGGGGCAGAACGAACGTGGATTTGGCACAGGGCGGTAGAGGACCATTAGAGAGCAATGCGTATATGCGTGTTCAAGTTATGCTCTGGATACAAAATCAGAGCACGAAACAACAAAGGGAGATAAGTAAACAAGAATTCCGCAGAATCAGATGCCTCGCCTTGTCCCGCCTTGACCTCGAGCCTGGGCCCGAAAGCAATTTTCACTGGCCCGAACATACTATACAATTATTGACTAGTGAACCATAGAATATCAGATTATATTCTATGGCTCACTAGTCAATAATTGTTTTATTATATGATAATAGTCTGTATATAGCACTTACGACCTTATGCTACTAGACAAAAATTGAAAAAGAATTTGAAAAAAAAATGAAAAAAAAAATGGAAAAAAAGTTTAAAAATTAAAAATAATAATGCTTGCTACTGGAGCCCAGAATTTTTTTTAATAGTCCTATATTTATCTACATATATCTGCACAGGTCCACATAATGCCACAATATTTTCAACACAGTTTACGGAAATGTAATCATTTACCTGTATAAATTACCTGTAAGTGGTCAGTGGTCAGTTGCACATGCTAGCACATGCACAGGTGAATAGTCTGTATATAGCACTTACGACCTTATGCTACTGGACAAAAATTGAAAAATAATTTGAAAAAAAAAAACGAAAAAAAAAAATGAAAAAAAAAAGGAAAAAATAAAATGGAAAAAAAAAGTTTAAAAATAATAATGCTTGCTATTGGAGCCCAGATTTTTTTTCCAGTCAAATTGAAAAATAATTTGAAAAAAATAATGAAAAAAAATAATGAAAAAAAAAAAAAAAAAAAATAAAAAAAAAAAAAAAAAAATGACAAAAAAAAGTTTTAAAAATAATAATGCTTGCTATTGGAGACCAGATTTTTTTTTAATAGTCCTATATTTATCTACATATATCTGCAGAGGTCCACATAATGCCACAATATTTTTCAACACAGTACCCAATGTAGTGATTTACCTGTATAAATTACCTGGTCAGCAGTGGTCAAGCACTGGACATCTGCACATGCTAGCCCATGCTTAGCACATGGTTCTCCCAGATTTCTATTGTATTCCTCCTCTACAGGTTAAGGTGTACAGACTGAGGGCACACGAGAAAAGGTAATACAGAAGCAGACAACGAGAAAACAGATCTTCATGCATTATTGTCCAGTTTGTAGAGTGCGCAAAACAAAAAAGGGAGATAACTGAAAAATTAGCTACGCAAGAGTTGTCATTCTTGTGCGCGACACACCTCCGGGTCGTGGTCTATGCATGTGTGAAGTTTCATGAAAATATTCCAAAGGGTGGTCGAGTTATGCTCCGGACAGGAAATCAGTGAGCGAAAACAAAAAAGGGAGATAACTAAAAAATTAGCTATGCAAGAGTTGTCATTCTTGTGCACGACACACCTTCGGTTCGTGGTCTAATTGAATGTGTTAAGTTTCATAAAAATATTCCAAAGGGTGGTCGAGTTATGGTCAATCAGTGCGCGAAACAAAAAAGGGAGATAACTAAAAAATTAGCTATGCAAGAGTTGTCATTCTTGTGCGCGACACACCTTTGGGTCGTGGTCTATGCATGTGTGAAGTTTCATGAAAATATTCGAAAGGGTGGTGAAGTTATGCTCCGGACACGAAATCAGTGCGAGAAACAAAAAAGGGAGATAACTCAAAAATTAGCTATGCAAGAGTTGTCATTCTTGTGCGCGACACACCTTCGGGTCGTGGTCTATGCATGTGTGAAGTTTCATGAAAATATTCCAAAGGGTGTTCGAGTTATGCTCCGGACAAGAAGTGTCTGCGGCGGACGCGGACGCGGCGCGCTGTCAAATCCATAGTATCCCCCGACGGAGTCCGGGGGATACAATTACAAACTGTAATTTATTGTTTATAGAAACATGTAAAATGGCGGCGATGCGCGTACACTGACGACTATCGAAGAAGTCGTTGAACCAAACTAAATGCATGTGTAGACCCTAAGCAAAAGACCCAAAAGGATGCATCGGTCATATACGACCAGTGTATTCCCAGATCAGACTGCACATTTGTGAAATCTGATATGTACATTAACTGACGCTCCTGCATGTATGTGACCAGTGTAGTCCCAGGTCAGACTGCACATTTGTGGAGTCTGATCAGAACCTACACTGATGCATCTGAATTTAAACAAAGGGGGACACAACAGTACCTGTTAACAGTGAAGACACAGATATGGCCGCACATTTGTGCCAGCCAATCAGGGTCCTCACTGATGGTCAAATATGGGTGAACACATGAGAATAGCGGTTCTCACCTAACAATGCACTGACATGTGGCACAAATAACGGTGGGTATGTGTAACAAGAGGGCCATGATGGCCCTAATTCGCTCACCTGACTCCATGAACACCAGAGGAGAATGTGACATCGAGTTCATATGTGTTTTAAAAAGATTGTGCTATTTTTAGATGGCGGTCATCTTGGATTAAGCGATGACTCATTTTACCAAATCTGAAAATGCTTCACCCAAGGATCTTAACTTACTATGAAGTTTGGCCAGCATCGGCCATGTGGTTCCTGAGAAAAAGACGTTCAAAATCTCGAATAAATGGACCTTTTGGCGGCCATCATGGATGACATAATAATCCGATTCCGACAAATATTGCACCAGAGCAATCGCCTCATCAAAACCTTCAATTTGATATATGACATGAGCATATTCGGTCAAAAATAAAATTTGACCCCAATTTGACCCCACGGGCCACGCCCATTTTTGACCCCGGGGTCACCATTTTCACAACTTTGAAAGAGCATTGTACATCGATCATTCCTACCAAGTTTCGTCGAAATCCGGCCAGCGGCTCATGAGAAGAAGATTTTTTAAAGAATTTATGCTATTTTTAGACGGTGGCCATCTTGGATGAGCGATGACCTCCATTTTAACAAATCTGAAAAGGCTTCACCCATGGACTATAACTTTTAAGTTTGGCTACCATGGGCCAAGCGGTTCATGTGAAGAAGAATTTTGAAATCTCAAATAAAAGAACGACCTTTTGACATTTCGGCGACCATCTTGGATGACATAACCACCCGATTTCAACAAAAAATGCACCAGAGTGATCGCCTCGTTGATATATTTAATTTGATATATGACATGACCATATTCGGTCAAAAATAAAATTTGACCCCAATTTGACCCCATTTTTGACCCAGGGTCAACCATTTTAACAACTTTGAAAGAGCATTGTACATCGATCATTCCTACCAAGTTTTGTCGAAATCCGGTTGGCGGTTCTTGAGAAGAAGATTTTGAAGAATTTGTGCTATTTTTGGACGGTGGCCATCTTGGATTACGTAATGACGTCATTTTAACAATTTTGTAATCCCCCTACCTAAGGACCATGACCATGAAGTTTGGTGACTATAGGCCCAATGGTTACCGAGGAGAAGACGTTTGAAAATGTTCAACATTCGACGACGACGGACACATTGCAGTAACAATAGCTCACCAGCTTCGCTCAGGTGAGCTAAAAATAAACACAAAACCCTGATCACAAAACTGCCTGACATGTACCGTAGATACATGATATGGCTATCAGCCGGTATAACTAGAAATCAGTAATGTGACAATTGATACAGAATATCTGGCCGGTGCCTGAACATATATACTCTTTATTTCCTCCATATGGAGATTACATGGTGAAACATGAAGAACAGAACAAGTAACATACATACAAACATGGCATAGAGTGAATAATTAGATTTGCAAAAAATGCGACGTTTCTGTACACTAGGTATCTTAAATTGGATTCAGAATTACACACAAATGAACAGCTGTGTGATCAGAAAACATCATACAACAGGTTCACTGTATTACTGGTCAATTGGTATCGTGTGAATCCTTTCTATTAAAATATATCCCACAGTCTACGGTATTCAGTTGTGTGCAATGTAGGTTCAACTGATATGATAAGCAGAGTGAACCCATACCAGCATACACTTGTGCGTAAGCTGGTATGGGTCCATTCAGATTATCTGAAATCGTCACTGTCTCGTGAGTTTGTTAGACCGGTAGACAAACAGTGTAGATAGACCGGTAGACAAGCAATATAGATAGAACCCAAGTCATCATGTGCAGATGGTATCTGGTTTGTGCAGCCTCTAATTTATAATTTTGGTGATAATGTCGTAAATATACAAGTTTACAATCTAAATCTGTATTGCGTATCAGTCGGGCAAGCAGTGTGGACCCTGGTCAACGTACAAGCGTGTAGGCTAGCCGGGGACCATTCTGGCTGTCTGTTTATCTCAGATGCGTGTACCACAATATAGATTTTATTGTAGACGACCCCGTTTCCTACAATGTACGCAGTATAACATGTCACATGATGTTGGTCAGTGTTATAAACAGTGTAGACCTTGCTCAATGGATACAAATACCTATAGTCTAGTCTAAAGGCTAGACTTATTTACTAGTCGTTATATGCATGTATCGTTAAAAACTTCAATCAGTGATCGGTTATATATTGATGACAGAGTGATACATGTACATAGTATCGGAATATAACAGATCAGACTTATTTTTAGCATACAGGATGCATATGCTGGTTATGGGTTCATCCTCATTCTCATATTTACGATCAGTGATTGCATATAATCGTGTTTTTTTGTTTTTTTTTCACGAGTTATGACAATATTCGATTATGACAAAATATCGATTTCGATGACGAGCAGTGCGTAACCTGACCAGCATGTGCGAGTACGTAGACAAAATATCGATTTCGATGACGAGCAGTGCGTAACCTGACCAGCATGTGCGAGTACGTAGGCTGGTCATCCTGATTGTGTGTATTCAGAGTATCGTACGGTACATGTTACCAATATGCATGGTCAGCATTATGCATGGTCGAACTGCACGCCATGTATGATAACTATATACAAACTGAAATTAATCGGCTCACGACAAATAGATGAGTTATAATCGGTGATCAAAATGACAAAGGAGTGTATAAAACGTCCAAAACTCCTTTTACGTCATTATGCGATCATTTCACCGATTAAGCCAGATACAAGCAAGACATATATACATAATTTACAATTACAATTACCTGGAGATAAACCCAAAACTAAATTACAAAATGTAATTTATTGTTTATAAAAAGTGCCGACAGCTGCGCAGTGCGCGCCAAAGCCAATGCCAGAACAAGACTTGAGATTTCGCGCCAAATGACGCACATCATAATACATTAAACTTAGCTGTTTATAGCTGTGCTTATGCAACAGTAAGCCATGTCTTAAGATGGACGCTAAGAAAAACTAGATTGGTCAGTAAGCGAGGCTTACGGAATACCCCCCGCGTGGGCCCAGGTTCCCCTAAAATATGTAAAAATTTCCAAGTGTGTGGGCTTGTGACCTTGACTCTGGGATTAGCGGGAGCGGCATGAATGTGAATTTGTCACAGGGTGGTAGAGGTCCATTGGAGCAATGCATGTGTGAAATGTGAAGCAGATCCGAGCAAGGAAATAGAAGATATAACATATTTCTCTGATGTTAAGTTTTGTAAAGAGACTAAGTATGTGACCTTGACCTTGGGATCAGCGGGGGTTGGGCAGTCGTAGATTTGTCACAGCATGATAGTACAACCTTAGAGGAATGCACAAGTGAAATAATAAGAATTTTCAATGAAGGAAATAGAAGTTATAACATATTTCTCTGATGTTAAGTTTTGTAAAGAGACCAAGTATTTGACCTTGACATTGGGATCAGCGGGGGTTGGACGGTCGTGGATTTTGCACAGCATGTAGTAGAGCCTTACAGGAAATGCATGTGTGAAATATTAAGCCTTTTAGATGAAGGAAATAGAAGTTATAACAATATTTCTCTAATGTTAAGTTTTGTAAAGAGACCATGTATTTGACCTTGACCTTGGGATCAGCGGGCGTTGGACGGTCGTGGATTTGGCACAGCATGGTAGTAGAGCCTTACAGGAATGCATGTGTGAAATATTAAGCATTTTAGATGAAGGAAGTAGAAGTAATAACAATATTTCTCTGATGTTAAGTTTTGTAAAGAGACTAAGTATTTGACCTTGACCTTGGGATCTGCGGGGGTTGGACGGTCGTGGATTTGGCACAGCATGATAGTAGAGCCTTACAGGAATGCATGTGTGAAATATTAAGCATTTTAGATGAAGGAACTAGAAGTTATAACAATATTTCTCTGATGTTAAGTTTACGGACTAAGTATTTTACCTTGACCTTGGGATCTGCGGGGGTTGGACGGTCGTGGATTTGGCACAGCATGGTAGTAGAGCCTTACAGGAATGCATGTGTGAAATATTGAGCATTTTAGATGAAGGAAATAGAAGTTATAACAATATTTCTCTGATGTTAAGTTTACGGACTAAGTATTTGACCTTGACCTTGGGATCTGCGGGGGTTGGACGGTCGTGGATTTGGCACAGCATGGTAGTAGAATGAGTGAGTGAGTGAATAGGGTTTAACGTCCGCTTTTCTGACATAGAGGTACAAGCCTCAGGGAGTCTACACGCAGACGGGTCAACGGGGTCGTGTCCCGTATCCACCTGTCCGAGGGGGGTAAATCCCAACTTCAGAACTCAATATTTACAATCAAAATATATATTCAGTCCTGAAATTAGAACAACCTGATCTGGTGCCAGGCCCTCGCCACACCAGCATCATTTATCCCATCCCCTAAAAGTAATAGGATTAGCGCTAATCTTACTTTTATATATGGGGCATAGCCTGACTCAACTCTCACATACAAGAAAGCCAAAAATGTACATGAGGGCCAAATCCGGTATAGTGGGTTCCGGAAAGTATGAACCCAATCGTGAAGCCAGTTTAGTCGCCTTTTACGACAAGCAATGGCTACTGCAGCACTATTCTCAGGATCAGTTGATTCCGCCCCGGTGCCTGCACAGGGCGCATGGTAGTAGAGCCTTACAGGAATGCATGTGTGAAATATTGAGAATTTTAGATGAAGGAAATAGAAGTTATAACAATATTTCTCTGATGTTATGTTTACGGACGCACGGACGGTCAACCTGACTCCAGTATACCCCCCCCCCCCCACAACTTGTTGCGGGGGGTATAAATATACAGGTGTTAAATGTGCATTATAATATTATAGGATATGATATAGTATGTAGCATATATGGGTATTATAGGATAGGATATATAGGATATAGGAGATATGTTTATCATAGGATATGATATAGGAGATTGGATAAAATGTAATAATGACCTTCCGGTTACATCAACAATCTATAATCCAAGGTGTATGATCACGTGGTACTAACAACAACAAGTACCGATTCAAAGTACGTATTCTTTTATAGTGTCCTTATTACGTAACGGATTTTGATGTAATATGGTGCATCAAACGCGTCTTGTTAAGCTAAGCTGCATTTGGTGGTCTCTTGATTTTCGCCCAAACTTCTGTCTCTGACACGGAAATCGATTCTTCGCAAAAACGACACAAGTCTGTGCCAAACTCCATAGACCACCAAATGCAGCTCATGAAGACGCGTTTGCTGCGCCATATTTCATCAAAATCTGTTGCATATTAAGGAAAATATCAAATAATACTTACTTTGGAGTGGTCGATGTTGTTATTGTTGTAACCACGTGATCATGCACATTGTAATCTAAGCTGATGACTGAAATTTTGGATTTCTCAGCTATTTCTTAGTATACATGTACACTGGTAATTGGGTCACAGAGGATATATAGTTACTGTATGTTCCACGTTTTGCTGCCGACTAACTTTTGGCTATTAAACACATTCAATTTAAAAAATATTTAAATGTAATTTTGTAAGAATACTTTTCCATCAATAGCAAAGTCACCCTCCCCAAAAATGATAAAATTTAATCAAATATTGATTTCATTGTGAAAAACATGGGGGCTAAAAAAGTAAATATTATTTGTGGACCGATTTTCACAATATAACGTTTGTTTTCTTAGTTACATAATTTCCAAGCTATCTACCCAGGTTTCGGTGTTGATTTACAATTTTTTTATTATTTTTTTACTCATACCCCAGCTCCTTCTTAAATACCAATGGCCGCGGCCCACATGTCGAGCCCGCCGAGGCATTTGATGGTCTCAGAGTGTATTTATTTGAAGCTTGATGCCCAATAAGCATACAAAGTTTCAAGCAAATCTGACTTACGGTTACAGAGATATATAGTAGGTATGTGAAAACGTTAACGCAAATTTTGACAGAAACTTTAACGCAAACTTCTAAGTCATTTGACTTTGACATAGGGGCACAGGGGCCGCATAAGTGAGACACAGAATGAATATATGGATGATGACTACCGGTAATAAGCATATGAAGTTTCAAGTCAATGTGACTTAGGACTGCAGAGATATAAGGTATTTAAAAACTTTAATGCAGATTTCGGAACGCAAACTTCTAAGTCATTTGACCTTGACCTTGGGTTAACACAGATTTCGGACAGACGAACGGATGTCATTGTGATCACTATGACTTTGACATAGGGGCACAGGGGCCGCATAAGTGGGACACAGAATGAATATATGGATGATGACTACCGGTAATAAGCATATGAAGTTTCAAGTCAATGTGACTTAGGACTGCAGAGATATAAGGTATTTAAAAACTTTAACGCAGATTTCGGAACACAAACTTCTAAGTCATTTGACCTTGACCTTGGGTTAACACAGATTTTGGACGGACGAACGGACGTCATTGTGATCACTATGTCTCACTTTCCGCAAGCGGGCTCGACAAAAATCAATATTTGATGGAATTTTATCAAATAATGTTTTTAGCGGAGGGTGACTTTTTTGTTATTGATGAAAAGGTACTTGCATTTAAACTTTTTTTTTATTTAATGTGTTTAATAGCCAAAAGTTCGTCGGCAACAAAACGTGGAACATGAGACGAAGGATGGTATATATGGCAACTGATGGAACAGACAGTAGTTTTTTTGTCACCGATTTATTATTCCGTACCATCGTCAGAATTTTACTGGAGAAATTGTTGCCGTAATACAACACATAATTCATTACTCACCTATGAACTGCACAAAGTCACCAAATCGTGTACGAAATGAAGTGTGCAAGAAATGAAGTCTGTACGAAATTGTGGACGAGATGCATTGAGTACGAAGTGAAAACAAAACAAACAAAAAAACAGACAAAAAAACAGGATCTAGGTTTGCCCCGTCTTATTTGGCCGGGTGTACTGGTCAGTTCCGCAACGAAGCACTTCACAAAATATACATGGAAAGCACATAAACCTGGATTGTCCTGCATCTTCAACACTAGTTCAACACGGTTCAATGTTCTGGAAAATGATAGTCGTTGTTGTTGTTGTTGTTGTTGTGCTTCTTAATACCGAGACCAAATTAATGTGTTATGTGACGTCTCGTACCCAGCGCATTTCGCAACGATACTGTTTTGTATCAAGAACTTTACTTTCTTTTGCCACCTTTCTGTTGCTGGGAAAATTATTAAGTCCTAAATATTGATGATGGAACATATTTGCCGTCAATACGTTGACGTAATTTACCTCTACAAAAATGTAGACTTAAATACGACATGACATAATGTAAAACTGTTGACATGTTGAGATAAATTATGTTGACATGTTGATATAAACTATCACATTATGTCAACATGTTGTGTTAATCTATCACGTTATGTCAACATGTTGTGTTAAACTACCACGTTATGTCGACTTGTCACGATAACTAGGGATGTTATATTGACATGTTTTAACTTTTCACGTGACGTTACATGTATGTCGACATGTTGAGATAAAATATTACATTATGTCAACATATCGTGTTAACTTATCACGTTATGTCGACATTTTGAGATCAAATATCATGTTATGTCAACATGTTGAGATAAAGTGTCACATTATGTCAACATATTGTGTTAACCTATAATCACGTTATCTCGACATGTTTATATAGAATATCACATTATGTTGACATGTTATGTTAAACTATCACAGTATGTTGACTTGTGATAACTTAACACATTATGTTGACTTGTCGTGATAACTTGTCACGTTATGTCGACATAATTGTTCTCAACATGTCAACATAGTTTCACGTTTTGTCGACATGACATGATACTTAAGTCGATATGTTGCGATAAAATATGTCAACATATCAATGGCAAAGATATGCCACCATACCTATTGACTAATTATCTCCCTCATCTTCATAGAATAACATTTGTTCCGCTTCTAGGATAATACATTTATCAGATGTGTCGATGAATAAGTGAATTCATCCCGATAGATTTGTTTCCACTTGCCGTCTTAGTTGGGTTAGCTTAAGTTTAAGTACACAAATATACTCTGGTTGAGGTATTAGCACTGATAGAGTTACTGTCCTTATATTTTAGGTTAACAACTCCAGACATGAACAACCAGCAAATGAAAGACGCTGTACGTCAACTCAGTGATTCACGGCCAAATGAAGTGTATAAGGCACTACTGGAGATACGGAAGAAATGTCCAAAATCCGCAACCGGAGTTAAACAGTTTGTCAACTATGGACTGGTTGCGAAACTTCTTCAGATTGTAGCGACCTCTAAAAGCTTCACTGACCAAACTGTGGTCAAGCTTGTAGACATGGCTCTCAGTGTCCTCAGTAATGTTTGCATGGAAGATGCCGCTCGGAAGGAGGTAAGAATTCATATACATATGTTTGTGTTTGTGGGCTGTTAAACACCATTTCATTCCATTCATATACATATGTGCCACTAGCTGATATATGGCTGTGATTGGAGAAATGGGGCTTATGGGTTTTGTGACCAATGTAGATCCAGATCAGCCTGTACCCGCACAGTCTGATCAGGATCTGCACTGTTTGCCGTTCCATCAATAAACACCGGCCCTGCTTCTAACAGGCAATGTAGATCGTTATCAGGCTGCAGGAGTGTGTTAATTGATCAGGAGCTACACTGGTCACAAATCCCATAACTTGCCATTTCTCCAGTCACATTCACATATGGGGCTTATGATGGCTTGAGAGTCTAGTGCATAGAGTATTGGTCTCCAGTATTAGGTCAACATTAAAAATATACCGGTACTTGTTTTCCCTGCCACTACCCGGGTCATATAGGTGTGGGTACATGTACGTCGGTAGTCTAAATAATATTCTCTTTTATGTTATTATTTTTTGTGATAAGATAATTACACCTTATACTTCTATTTGCCCAAACTTTGTATTGTTAAAGGTTACAGATGGGATATATGTTTTATCACGAGCAAATATACTGACCAATTTGGTCATGAGTGGGTAATTGAAAAGAAATAAAATATTTTCCCTACCCAATGACCCAAAAATTATTTAATTATACCCCCCGCAACGAGTTGTGGGAGGGTATACTGGAGTCAGGTTGTCTGTGCGTCCGTCCGTGTGTCCGTGCGTCCGTAAACTTAACATCAGAGAAATATTGTTATAACTTCTATTTCCTTCATCTAAAATGCTTGATATTTCACACATGCATTCCTGTAAGGCTCTACTACCATGCTGTGCCAAGTCCACGACCGTCCAACCCCCGCAGATCCCAAGGTCAAGGTCAAATACTTAGTCCGTAAACTTAACATCAGAGAAATATTGTTATAACTTCTATTTCCTTCATCTAAAATGCTTAATATTTCACACATGCATTCCTGTAAGGCTCTACTACCATGCTGTGCCAAATCCACGACCGTCCAACCCCCACTGATACCAAGGTCAAGGTAAAATACTTAGTCTCTTTACAAAACTTAACATCAGAGAAATATTGTTTATACTTCTATTTCCTTCATCTAAAATGCTTAATATTTCACACATGCATTCCTGTAAGGCTCTACTACCATGTTGTGCCAAATCCACGACCATCCAACCCCCACTGATACCAATGTCAAGGTCAAATACTTAGTCTCTTTACAAAACTTAACATCAGAGAAATATTGTTCTAACTTCTATTTCCTTCATCTAAAATGAATTAATATTTCACACATGCATTCCTGTAAGGCTCTAATACCATGCTGTGCCAAATCCATGACCGTCCAACCCCCGCTGATCCCAATGTCAAGGTCAAATACTTAGTCTCTTTACAAAACTTAACATCAGAGAAATAAGTTATAACTTCTATTTCCTCCCTTCATTGAAAATTCTTATTATTTCACTCGTGCATTCCTCTAAGGTTGTACTATCATGCTGTGAAAAATCTACGACTGTCCAACCCCCGCTGATCGCAAAGGTCAAGGTCACATACTTAGTCTCTTTACAAAACTTAACATCAAAGAAATATGTTATAACTTCTATTTCTTTCATTGAAAAAATTCTTAATATTTCATATGCTGTGACAAATCCCCGCTGATCTCGAGGTCAACGTCACATACATACCGTATAACCTCGAATTAACGCCCCCCTCCTAATAAACGCCCCCCCCCCCCCCCCACCCCCCACCCCCCACGCCCCCCGCCCCCGCCCTCCCTCCCCAAAATAAAAAAAATTACCAATGACCGCCAATTTCAAACACAAATAATCCTTAAATCCTTATTTGTGTTTGAAATTGGCGGTCCTTGTAATTTCTTTTTTTTTTCTTTTTTTTCTTTTTTTTAATTCGAGGTTATACGGTAGTCTCTTTACAAAACTTAACATCAGAGAAATCACTTATAGCTTCTATTTCCTTGCTCGGATCTGCTTCACATTTCACACACTCATTGCTCCAATGGACCTCTACCACCCTGTGACAAATTCACGTTCATGCCGCTCGCGCTAATCCCAGAGTCAAGGTCACAAGCCCACACACTTGGAAATTTTTACATATTTTAGGGGTACCTGGGCCCACGCGGGGGGTATTCCGTAAGCCTCGCTTACTGACCAATCTAATTCTGATAATTTTGGTGGGTAGGTAGTAAGAGGGGAAACAATTAAAATATTATATTTGGCCTTAACACCGAAGGCTGTGAGTGTGAACAAATACTTTTATAATATTTCCATCCCACTGATGAGACTTGAAACCAAGGTTCCTTCTCTATATGACCTGAGCTGTTGCTGGGAAATTTAAACTCCTTCACATTCACTTTTATGGCCGATGTGACCAGTGTATACTCGGACAAGCCTGCACATCCGTGCAGTCTGATCAAGGTCTGTACTGTTTGTCATTCAGCCTGTGAAACACCCATCATAGGTTACGGAAAAAATATTTACACCTATAAATTCATAATGCAAACACCCATTTGACGTATTGCATTTACATCCCAATACAATATATTCGACACACATGACGTCGCACGATGTTGTTGATTGGTTAAAGTTTGCAACGTCGCTGACGTAAAACATGGTTATTGTTAATTTTAGCGCCATATTTGGTTATTTACAGTTTTGAAACTATCAGAACATTCAGTGTAAATATAAGTAATAATACCATGGGCTGTTGCTTTTACTGGGGTATTAAATACATTTGATCTGTTTAAAGTTTGCGTGGAGTGACCGTGATGGGAGATGCCACCAATTTAGTTCCAGCAGTCTGATCATTCTATAGATGACTATTATTGAACAGGTGTAAAGCCCCATTCAATCAACCAGTCAACATTTATTGGTATAAATCGAGATTCACACCTCATCGGTGGTGGTTGGTTGGGAACATGCTATGGGTAAGTTAACGATCAAGATTCATCCTTGCCAGAATCCTGAATAGAGAACTTACTGGTTTGGCCCTCAGGTACATGTACGTCTTTGGAATTTGGTATGTGAGCATTGGATCTGGTTATACCCCATATATGAGTAATATGAGTATTCCTAATCCTATTACTTTTAGGGGAATAGGCCAAGTGACTGTGGTGTGGTTAAATACGGGATCTGTTGACCTGGCTTTAAATGACCTTAGTTGTTGATAGGCCATTTAATTCAAATCACACCTCATCACATAGTCTAATCCTTGCCAGAATTCCCATCATGGTGCCACGTGGTCTGGTGCGGTATCATGGTGAAATGTGGCTGTGACTTGAGAAATGGGGCTTATGAGTTACGCGACCAGTGTAGCCCAGATCAGCCTTCGCATCCGCACAGTCTTATCAGGGCCTACACTGTTCGCCATTCAGTGAATTCAGCCATTCGGGAGTGCTCTAGAAGCTCGGTGTGAATATCCACAAATCCTGTAAGCCCCATTTCTCTAGTCATAGCCACAAATGGGATTCAAAAAGTAATTACACTGAAGTTTCATTCCTATATTGTCTCCGTCCGTCCGTCCGTTCGTTCGTTACTTAGTAACGATACATCCTTCCGCATTAATACAATTACTCTCGCTACTGATCGTATGTCCGTCCATCCGTCTGTTTTTTTATTTGAAAGTTTTTGTAAGAGTTTTTAAAGTAGGGGTGGCGCTAAGTTTGTCGATAGACCACATTTTTTAGTTCAGAGTTTGTCTTATAGAAACTTTAAATATAGCCACCCGCATTGACATTATCTGAAAACACATCATTTTATTTGACTGCATACAAAATGCATTAAATAAATTCTCCATGGGTACCATTGTTTCAGGTGCTACGTGACCGAGATGCCATAGAAGTGTTTGGTGAGTATATGTGGCTGTAACTGGAGAAATTGGGTTTACACGATTTATGACCAGTGTAGCTCCTGATTAAATAACACATTCCTGTAGCTGATAACAATCTATATTGCCTGGTAAAACCATGACGACGGGTGTTTCATTATACCCCCCAAACAAGTTGTGGGGGGTATACTGTAGTCAGGTTGTCCGTCCGTCCCGTCTGTCCGTCTCCGTCCGTCCGTCCGTGTGTGCGTCTGTGCGTCTGTGCGTCTGTGCGTCTGTAAACTTAACATCAGAGAAATATTGTTATAACTTCTATTTCCTTCATCTAAAATGCTTAATATTTCACACATGCATTCCTGTAAGGCTCTACTACCAGGCTGTGCCAAATCCACGACCTTCCAACCCCCGCTGATCCCAAGGTCAAGGTCAAATACTTAGTCTCTTTACAAAACTTAACATCAGAGAAATATTGTTATTACTTCTATTTCCTTCATCCAAAATGCTTAATATTTCACACATGCATTCCTGTAAGGTTCTACTACCATGCTGTGCCAAATCCACGACCGTCCAACCCCCGCTGATCCCAAGGTCAAGGTCAAATACTTAGTCTCTTTACAAAACTTAACAAGTTAACATCAGAGAAATATTGTTATAACTTCTATTTCCTTCATCCAAAATGCTTAATATTTCACACATGCATTCCTGTAAGGCTCTACTATCATGTTGTGCCAAATCCACGACCGTCCAACCCCCGCTGATCCCAAGGTCAAGGTCAAACACTTAGTCTCTTTACAAAACTTAACATCAGAGAAATATTGTTATAACTTCTATTTCCTTCATCTAAAATGCTTAATATTTCACACATGCATTCCTGTAAGTATACTACCATGCTTTGCCAACCCCACGACCGTCCAACCCCCGCTGATCCTAGGTCAAGGTCAAATATTTGGTCTCTTTACAAAACTTAACATCAGAGAAATATGTTATAACTTCTATTTCCTTCATTGAAAATTCTTAATATTTCACTCGTGCATTCCTCTAAGGTTGTACTATCATGCTGTGACAAATCTACGACCGTCCAACCCCCGCTGATCCCAAGGTCAAGGTCACATACTTAGTCTCTTTACAAAACTTAACATCAGAGAAATATGTTATAACTTCTATTTCTTTCATTGAAAATTCTTAATATTTCTTGCATGCATTCCTCTAAGGCTCTACTATCATGCTGTGACAAATCCCCGCTGATCTCGAGGTCAAGGTCACATACTTAGTCTCTTTACACATCTTAACATCAAAGAAATCGGTTATAACTTCTATTTCCTTGCTCGGATCTGCTTCACATTTCACACACGCATTGCTCCAATGGACCTCTACCACCCTGTGACAAATTCACGTTCATGCCGCCCCCGCTAAGCCCAGAGTCAAGGTCACAAGCCCACACACTTGGAATTTTGTTTTACATATTTAGGGGTACCTGGGCCCACGCGGGGGGTATTCCGTAAGCCTCGCTTACTGACCAATCTAGTTGATTGATGGAATGACGAACAGTGCAGATCCTGATCAGACTGTGCGGATGCACATGCTGATCTGGATCTGCACTGGTCGTAAAGCCCCATTTCTCCAGTCACAATTACATATATAAATATCTTCAGGAATGCCCCCCCCCCACCAAGATTGCACACCCACCCCACCCACCCCCTTCCATATGCAGTCATAATTACAACAGTAGAGTTGTCAGGAACTTTACACCTTTCCTTAACCCTTACAATGCTGAATTGAATTTTGTCGTCTGCTGTTGATTTTTTATTTTCAATTTTTCTCATCATAACATGGTTTGACAATACTTTAGAATCATTTCCATTGGAAATTATTTTAAAGTGCTGTCAAACCATGTTTTATTGCGAAAGAAGGCAAAATATAAAACAACAGCAGACGTCAATTTTCATGATCAGCATTCTAAGGGTTACCGTAAATCCAAATTATACCCATTCTAGTTTTGTCAAGCCCGCTTGCGGAAAGCGAGACATAGTGATCACAATGGCATCCGGGTGTGCGTGCGTGCGTGCGTGCGTGCGTGCGTGCGTGCGTGCGTGCGTGCGTGTGTGTGTGTGTGCATGTGTGCGTGTGTTGTGTGCGTGCGTGTGTGCGTGTGTGCGTGTGTGCGTCGCTGTGCGTGAGTGCGTGCGTCCGGGTGTGCGTGTGTGTGTGTGTGTGTGCGTGCGTGCGTGCGTGCGTGCGTGTGTGCGTGCGTGCGTGCGTGCGTGTGTGCGTGCGTGCGTGCGTGCGTGCGTGCGTGCGTGCGTCCATGGGCAACCAAGCTGGTGGAAGGGGCCAATGGAAGGAGCCTAACACAAAAGAATCCTTTGATTTATTTTGTATGGCCCCTTATTCCATTCATAACAAGGGGCCATTTCTATTGTTCTAGAACAATGGAAATGGCCCCTTCCGCCATATCGTTCGTCCATCCGTCCGAGTTAAAATACCTTATATCTCTGCAGTCCTAAGTCACATTGACTTGAAACTTCATATGCTTATTAGTCATCACCCATATATTAATGCTTTATCCCACTCATGCGGCCCCTGTGCCCAAGATCAAGGTTAAATGACTTAGAAGTTTGCATTAAAGTTTTCAGATACCTACTATCTCTGTAACCGTAAGTCGGATTTGCTTGAAACTGTGTATGTTTATTGGTCATCATCCATATATTCATTCAGTGTCCCATTCATGCGGCCCCTGTGCCCCTAGGTCAGGGTCAAATGACTTAGAAAAGTTAAATTTTCTGTCAAAATTTGCATTAAAGTTTTCAGATGTATACCTACTATCTCTGTAACCGTAAGTCAGATTTGCTTGAAACTTTGTATGCTTATTGGGCATCATCCATATATTCATTCTGTGTCCCACTCATGCAGCCCCTGTACACCAAGGTCAAGGCAAAATGACTTAGAAGTTTGCGTTATAAAATCTGTGTAACGTTTTTACATACTTATATCTCCACAATTGTTACTCCAATTTCTTCCAACTTCCAATACTTCCTTTTCATCATCCATATTTTCATTCCATTGCCTGCCCATGTGGTCCACATGCCCAAGGTCAAGGTCAAATGACTTTGAAATTTGTGTTAATGTTTTTACATACCTTATATCTCCACAACACTTACTCTGATTTACTTCCAACATCCAATACTTCTTATTCATCATTCATATTTTCATTCCATAGCCTGCCCATGTGGTCCACATGCCCAAGGTCAAGGTCAAATGACTTTGAAATTTGTGTTAAAGTTTTTACATACCTAATATCTCAACAACACTTACTCCGATTTACTTCAAACTTCAAATAATTCTTTATTATCATCCATATTTTCATTCTATAGCCCACCCATGCGGCCCACATGCCCAAGATCAAGGTCAAAAGACTTTAAAATGTCTGTTAAAGCTTTTGCATACCTTATATCTCCACAACCCTTAATTCAAACTTCAAATAAATACACTCTGAGACCATCAAATGCCTCGGCGGGCTCGACTGCGGCCATCTGGTTTGTGTCTATATCCCAATGTTTACGGCACACACCTTGTTGATTGATTAACGTTTGTTTGACGTCATTAATCTCCAGGATTAATCTCCAGGATGTTGTCATTAACGGCACGCTAATGACCGGCAACATCGCTGTTACATACGTTATGACAAAATGGCGTCAAAGAAGATGAATATTAATTTTAAAGTCATATTTAATTTATAATAAATATTTACATTTCAGAAACTGCAATGCAAATACAAATGTATAAGAAATATTACCATAGGATGTTGCGTTCACAGGTTGAAGTAACGGACCGAGGTCTATAAATACATTAAATATGCCTAAAAGCATCAATAATCATTTATTGATGCTTTTAGGCATATTTAATGTAGTTCCTCGGTCCGTTACTTCAACCTGTGGTTGCGTTTACTGTGGCAGTGAAAACATTTTGTCTTGTTTTAAGTTTGCGAGGAGTCATGGTTTGTCTTGTATGACCTCTACTGGCTGTTGCTGTTAATAAATTAACTCTTTGCATGCTAGCGGTGAAAATATCCGTCAAACGAATTAGGAGTATATGTGTTATTTCTCTCTGTAAATATGTCTCGAAATTTCATTAGAATTGTGTCCTCCGGACACAATTCTAATGAAATCCCAAGACATATTCATGATATTTATAAGGAGAAATAAAAGAAAATATAATGAATTGTCATCTGCTATTTTTTAACTATTTATAGCCCACAAATTTCCCAGCATTCCTTCCCTTTTCTCCAGATAAATCTGGGTGTCCGGTGTAGAGAGGTCCTACTGTAACATTTCAGTGAAGCTGATGGAGACGGTTACGGTGGAGAGTTTACAGGTTCGCTGTTGTCGGTGTGTCGCCAATCTCACACTGAGCCCCGCGAGCTGGGAACCGCTCCATAGAACCCCAGTGGTAAATGTCATCGTGCAACTTATGGAGAAGGCTGGGAACCGGCAATGTATCGAGACCTGTATTAGGGCACTAAGGTAAGGTTTCATATTCTGATGCTGGTTCGGTTATTGCTACAACTACTTGTTATTTGTGACATACTATGACCAAATTTAAGACATTTTATTCCCTCGCCGATAGGCAAGAGGGGATACTGCGTTAGTCCACGTATGTGCGTACATCTGTGCGAGTGTGCGTGCGTTAGTAATACCTTTCATGTTTCAATAACTTATGAACCGCTTCACCGATTTTGATAATATTTGGCCACAATGTGTGTTTAGGGATAATGCTTTGTTTTGCATACAACCCACATCCGACCGCCCAAGGTCAAGGTCACTGAGGACTTATGTTAAACTTGTTTGTAAGGCAAATGCGTTAAAGTTTTTTTGTTTATTCAAGAACTTATGAACCGCTTCACCGATTTTGATAATATTTGGCCACATTGTGTGTCTAGTGATGGTGCTTTGTGTTGCAAAGATGAATTCTCCCATGTATTGTAGATTGCTGGGCCAGACAGGGTGCCATGTAGACAGGCTGCTGGAAGAGAATGCCGTGTGTGCGGTAATGAAGCACATCGATGACGCCACAGAGGAAACATGTTCATCAGCTGTCCGGTGTATCGCTAGCTTAACGAACCACAGGTAACAGTGTTATCACAAGAGGTTTTATTGCAGAAAATCGGCGCTCGCAGTGTAATAACACGGTGTAATAAAAATCGTATTACACTAGTGTAATAAATATGCAAGTTAGTTCATTACAGAAAACAGGCTTGGTGACCAGTATAGCTTCAATGTATGCTGTTTTATACCCCCGGCATACAAAGTATGTCGAGGGGTATATAGTTTTTGTAATTCCGTCCATTTGTACGTCCGTCCGTTTGTCCATGTTAAAGTTATTGGGTACCCATTATCTCTGTAACGGTAAGTCGGATTGACCTCAAACTTCAGATACTTCCTTACCATCATCCATATTTTCATTGCATACCACATTCATGTGGCCTTCATGTCCAAGGTAAAGGTCAAATTAGTTAGAAAGATTTGTGTTAAAGTTTTTGGGTACCCATTGTTTCTGCAACGGCAAGTCGGATTGACGTCAAACTTGATATACTTCCTTATCATCATCCATATTTAAATTCCATACCACACCCATGCGGCCTTCATGTCCAAGGTCAAGGTAAAATTACATGTACTTAGAGAAATTTGTGTTAATTTTTTTTTTTTAAATATTTGCGTTTTTATTTGTCAGGCGGCGGCCAGGGGTATGTGTGAACCCCTGTTCACTTTCTCTAGTTCGCTTAAGCAATAAATATAATCTAACATTTGTGATGATTTAATATGGTAATTATTAAACTTGTTGACTAATTTCATAAGAATCTCGGCATAGCCTTGTTTCTAATGAAATCAGTAAACTTGTTATCATATTAAATTATCACTCATGTAATATTCTTTATTTCTCACAGGTGCTCGCCAATCTTCGCTTGTCAAGTTATCGCATCAGCCAAGCAGTCCCAGCTACTGGTCCTTGTGAGTCACAGAGATCCGGACATCTCAACACACGCCTTACAAACACTCTTCCATCTTGCTGACAACGGTAACTTCAGGCCCGTGTTTGGCAATATAGGTGGAATAGAAAGCTTCGCCAAGCTGTTGACTGCGGAAAATTCTAATTCCGAGCAGCATATCTTGACACTGAGGCCGCAGATACTTAGCACACTTTGTTTATGCTGCAAGGAAGCTGTGAATCGAGTTAAACTAAGGGAGCACTCGGTTTTGGAAATATTCTTACTGTACCTACGAGATGATGAGTACAAGATGATACATAGCAGGATTGTAAGTGCGCTTGTCTGTTTCCTCTATGACAACGCCAGCTTTGATATACTGTTGGATAAAGGGTTGGTTCATGTGCTAGTGAACCAGTTAAACGACTACATGGATTATTCATCAGGGCGGAGAACAGAACGGCTTTCTGACTCGGACGATAGTGATATTGAAGCGGATGCTGCGGAGAAGGAATCTGTTGGTACTGATAAACATATTCTGACTAAAGAAAGTGAAGATAAAATTTATAAAAAACCATTGTCAAACACAGATATATGCTTATCAATGTCAAGTGAAGAGGCGCTTGAAAAAGACATTGACACAATAGCAGTTGAAAAGGAATTAAGTAAAGATGATGGTGTTACAGAGAGTACATTGCTTCTTTCAGAAGCTCCAATTGTTGAGTCAAATAACGGGACACAAAAAATTGCCGACAATTGCAAAGGAGTTACTGAAACTAGTAGCAGACAATGGGAGAACGGGAATGAAGCTAATACTACAACTGAGGAAAGGGTTAAAAGAGATGGCACCAGACACTGTGAATCTGTGAGATATAGTATACACAGTCCCACATATGAAGCCAAGTCGCACCGGGATTCGGAAGACTATTATAAAGGGACAAAGTGTATAGAAAGGTTCTCGCCACCAGATATGGGTATGACATCTCCAGCTCAGGTAGACCGTTATAGCCCGCTGTCTACGTCAACCTTCTACTCGCCGTCGAAGGAATCACCGGAGTATTCTCCCCAGTATAGCCCAAGCCATAGCTCCCCGAGTTCACGACTCAATGGATACAGTCCGGAGTCAAGGTCGTCTACTACCAGCAGTCGCGTTCCCATGAATTTAATGAAACTTCCACACTATTCAGGACCCAGTAGTCTAGTGTATGGTCGAGAGTCTCCTAGTAATTACACAGAAGGAATTGGTCCATCTAGTTGTTATGGTTACGACCCCGAGGTCGCACAGTATTCAGAATCTGACCCAGGTGAATTAGAGAATGATGTCACAGAGCAGACTGCTACAAGGTGTGAAGACAAACCTGATGATCAAACATGTAGTGCACAAACAAACTCCACAAATAAAAACTTATGTGGCCAGAAAAAAATTACTGAGAAAAATGGCGCGAAAAGAAACATTTTCATTACGCAATGTGAAACTAAAGAGCCATATAAGAAACTGTTAGCTAGTTCTGGATGTAAGAAGAGAAAGCGAATTCCTGGTACGGACACTACCTTGGAGAATAACATTCTTGTTCTATTATCATGCGTTTCCCAGTTGGCTGATCCAACTAACTACTTAGTTTCCATGGAAACAATCATGTGTCTCCTTGACTACATTGTCGGTTTGGACGAACCTATGGCGCGTGCAGCGCGACTCCTTTCTCGGGTCTTTAGAAATCCCCACTGCTTCATGAAACTTGTTAAGTTAAATATCCCAATCATTGTGTACGAGAGATTACTTGATAAAGAAAATATTAACACTCTCGTTTTGCAATCATTAAAACCAACGGCTCATGGAAAGTTAAATTCTTCTGCTGATGACGAAAGAGCAGCAATTTTCTCAGAATCAGATCGGTTCTCTGTGGCAGACGACACTTCCTTACTTGATGATCAGCCGCCATCAAAACGCTCTCGGATTTCTAGACAAAGTGTGTCTTCCGATTCTCCGGAAAACACAAAGGAGTCGACAAAAGTAGGCATGCCGTCAGACAAGCCTGGTGTATCGCTGTGTAGTTCGTCTGCTGTACAGTTTCGGCGAGAATACAAAGGGGTATACCACAAGCAAGGGGAGGCAATTTGTTCACTGAGGAAGTGCGGAGTGGCGTTCCTTGATGATCTAAGTGGGGTGGCTGACAGTGGCTTCGGTCGAGGCAGGATTGAAAGCCTTCTGTTTATAGCAGACAACACAGAAAAGTTACACATCTGCCTGTGTATGCTGTTTATGTTAAGGTAAGTGCACAAATGTTAATTATCATTTGTTGTCACTCTGTTCAAACTGTTTGATTTCTATTTCAAGTGAACAATTCATGTTAGGCACTTTGTGGTAATAACAACAACAGGCTGTGATACTGACAACATGCTCTGTCACACTAAACCATCACAGCCAATGAAACCCCTCTTTAACCCTTACAATGCATTACATTTTGTTGTCTGCTGTTTCTATTGTGGGTGGTTGGTCGGGCGAACGCAACTGCGTAAATTAACGGTGATGTTCCTCCCTATAGGAATCACGATTTTCCTGGTTTGGCCCTCGTGTACGTTTTTGTACGAGTTGAATTGGGTTATTGCCCATTATAAAAGTATTAAGATTATTACCGATCCTACTGCTGTTGGGAGGGTGCCAAATGAAACTGGTGTGGCGAGGACCTGGCATCAGATCAGGATTATTCTGATTTCAGGGCTGAATATATAGTTTTTAGCCAGGTTTTTTTGGGAAAAAAATTCAGGCTATTGGATTGGCGAAAGCCGGGCGGCGGGCGGCGGGCGGCGGGCGGCGTCCACAATCAATGTTAATTTTTCGTGTTTGAGTCCATTTCTTTGTTACTGTACCACCTAGGACCACCAAACTTTCACAGCTTCATAATCAAGGGGTACCCACCACATATCACTATCCAACATGTTACCTTTTTTTGAACTTGACCCATTTTTTCCGCGCAGTCGACTTAGCCATTTTCGATGTTAACTTTTCGCATTTACAATGTTAAGTTTTCGTGTTTAAGTCCATTTCTTTGGTACTGTACCACCTAGGACCACTAAACTTTCACAGCTTCATAACCAACGGATGCCCACCACATACAACTATCCAACATGTGACCATTTTTTTTACCTTCACCTATTATTTCTACGTAATTGACTTAGCCATTTTCAACGTTAATTTTTTAACTTACGTCTGGTTAAAGTTTTTGGTTAAAAGTTTTTAAAAGTTACTACTATATCTGCAACCGCTTCGCCCATTACCTTGAAACTTCACATGGGTGTTTATCATCATCCATATTTTCATTCTACCCCCCAACCGTGCGGCCCCTGTGCCCAATGTCAAGGTCAAATTACTTTGATTTTTTTGTTAAAGTTTTTTCGTGTACTATATCTCTGCAACTGCTTCACCCATTACCTTCATACTTCACATGGGTGTTTATCATCATTGTCGCGCCCGCTTGCGGAAAGCGCGATATCGTCGGCATTTTGGTATACGTCCGTCCGTACGTCCGTCCGAATGGCCGTGTGTCCGGTTAAAGTTTTTTGGTTAAAGTTTTTCCATCTACTATATCTATTTTTTTAGTGTCCATGTCTCGCCCCAGCCATCTAGTCTACAAAAAGTGGGTATAATTATGTTATCCAAGTGTCTATGCTTGGAAAAAACCTGGCCTTCGTGGCTTTGCCTCGTTTCTTGTTTTATTGTAAATATTCAGTTCTGATTTTAGGATTTCCCCCTCCCCCCTCCCCCATTTGTACATGTACTTGTACAGATAATATATGGGATTTAGTACTAAACCCATTGACCCGGCCTTACATTACCTTAGCTGTTGATAGACCGTTAAACCCCAACAAACAAAACAAACAAACAAAATTTTTTATGCCCCACCACAATAGTGGAGGGGGCATTTAGTGTCCGTTCATCAGTCCATCCCGTCCGGCCGTCACCAACCTTGTAACTCGTAAACCTTTTAAACCCTGATAGCTACAGACCTTATGATGAGTAGATGCGCAGAGTTTATTTACATTTTTTATTTGACCCCCGGGTCATGGATTTTCGACTTAGAATTTCCCAATTTTGACTTGTAATTAGTAAAACTTTGAAAGCGTACCAGCTACAGACCTGAAACTTGGTATGTAGCTTCTCTATGATGAGTAGATGCGCAAAGTTTATTCCGATTTTTTATTCGACCCCCGGGTCATGAA
The DNA here is from genome assembly GCA_029237695.1 of Conchocele bisecta. Lineage (NCBI taxonomy): Eukaryota > Metazoa > Mollusca > Bivalvia > Lucinida > Thyasiridae > Conchocele > Conchocele bisecta. Next base: position 83,957,393 of record CM055277.1, read on the forward strand.
TTATTTCCCTCTTTCCAACTTTGAATTTGGCAATGTTGCCTTGTAACTCGTACAACCTTTAAACCGTAATAGCTACAGACCTGAAACTTGGTATGTAGCTTCCTTATGATGAGCAGATGCGCAAATTTTATTTTGATTTTTGATTCGACCCCCGGTTCATAGATTGTATCCCCCTTTTCGACTTGGATTTTTTTTATTTGCCACTGGGCCATGGATTATCTCCTCCTTTTGGACTTTTGGATTTTGTCTTGTTTACTGCAATATGTGAGGCATCTGTGTTCTACGAACACATAAAGCATGAATCAACAGCAGACGACAATTTTTGGTTCCCTCATTCTAAGGGTTAAGAGCACCCCAATCATACCGGAAGTGGTACTAGTGTACCGTTTCTTCGTCTGCCATCTTTTCTTAGTTTCAGTAATTATCAAATGTGATTACAGCACATGAGAATCATATCCAATATAGCCGATTCTGATGAACTGCCAAAATATGTTTCTGTTAAGAATTATGGTAAATATAAAAATATAGCAGGCGACAATATTCAAGTATTCGGTAAGTATAGGTTATTTGATTTGTATGTGGATATATGCAGTTCCGCAGCTTGTGATATTGCGCGCCTAAAAAAATATACAAAATATAAATAAACAAATCAGTGATAATTTAGAAGGAACTATTTTGTGAGGTGAAACTAAGTTCCGGCACTGACCAATATGAACTCACAAGACGCCAGTATGGAAAAAATATTGACCGTTTGCGTTCCATTGTGTTTCAATGGGAAACAAAAGTACATATATAATAATGTTTAATACCACATGTGGCGTTTTCTGAAGAAATATGGTTTATGGTTGTTTTGGCCAATGTAGGCCCAGACCAGCCTACATTTCCACAGCTCAGTTGTTAGTCCGTGAAATACCGTAATAACCCTAAATATTCAGACGCAAATTGCTTCGGAAAACCCCTATTAAATTTGGGATTCCCAAAACAGAGTGTATCCAAATTGTGATAGACCCGTACTGCCATACAAACAGAGCTCCAGTTAAGATGCGTAACTTAACCAAATATCGAGGTTCTTCACCAAAAATGGTAAGTTGGGAGTTCTTTAGAATCGTCTCAATGAGACGATTCTAAAGCACTCCCAACTTGCCATTTTTGTTGAAGAAACAACAAAATTCCCCCCAAAGTTGATCAAATTACGCACCTTAACTGGAGCTCTGACTAACCCTAAATATTGGCACGCTCACTGTTGTAGGGAAACCGTATATATTTGTGTGTGTTTCCCCAAATATATGGTGTCCGAATATTTAGGGTTATTACGATACCAGTTATGCTTCTAACAAACAGTATAGATTCTTATCAGACTGAAGGTGCACTCTTCAAAGGAAGAATGCTTTGTTAACATTACAATATATATGATCAGATTGGATTGCTTCAAATCTGGCTGTGACTGTAGAAATATGGCTTATGGGATTTCTGACCAGTGTAGCTCCTGATCAGATAGCATACTCCTCTATCTATATTGCTTGTTGGAAGCATGACGTGCGTTTCATTGATGCAGCAGTGAACAGTGCTGATGTATAGGCTGAACTCATCTACACTGGTTGCACAGCCCATAAGCCCCATTTCATTGAACCCGCCTTCATGAAAGCTGGTGAGGTTTGTGAAATGTGTAAGGATGATTTGTGGCCTAGGGGTTAGAACACCTGGGCCCGGTTGCTCAAAACATCAGTTAGCTTAACGGACTGTTAAATCCTTAACTGAATGGTTAAAATCTCTGTTAAACAGAGATTTTAACCATTCAGTTAAGGATTTAACAGTCCGTTAAGCTAACTGATGTTTTGAACTGTTAAATCCTTAACTGAATGGTTAAAATCTCTGTTTTAACAGAGATTTTAACCATTCAGTTAAGGATTTAACAGTCTGTTAAGCTAACTGATGTTTTGAACTGTTAAATCCTTAACTGAATGGTTAAAATCTCTGTTTTAACAGAGATTTTAACCATTCAGTTAAGGATTTAACAGTCCGTTAAGCTAACTGATGTTTTGAACAACCGGGCCCTGACTTCCAATCCAGAGGTTGTGGGTTCAAACCTCGCCTTAGCCTAGGCACCAAAAATGCTTTCATAGTATTTCCATCCCACTGGTCTGTTGGATGAGACTTTAAACTGTGATCCCTCCTCTATATGACCCCCAGCTGGTGGTGAGACGTTAAACCCATTCACTTTCACTTTTTAGCTCGACTATTCGAAGAATAAGTAGAGCTTATGTTGTCACCCCGGCGTCGGCGTCGGGCGTCGGCGTCACCGTCACACCTTGGTTAAGGTTTTTAGTCAAGCTTGTATATGGAATACTACTAGCCCTACACCCACCATACTTGGACAACTTCATCTCCTAGTGATGTATATCAATAACCCCTGATCTATATTTGACCTTGACCTACATTTCCTCTTGAATTACTTAGTTAATTCCCCTTGGTTAAGGTTTTTAGTCAACCTTGGTTAAGGTTGTTAGTCAAGCTTGTACATGGAACACTATTGTGCATACAGACACCATACTTGGACAACCTTTTCTCATAGGGATGTACATCAATAACCCCTGACCTTTATTTTACCTTCACATACATTTAACCTTGAATTACTTGGTTAATGTTTATAGTCAAGCTTGTATATGGAATACTCCTGGGCCTACATCAACCATACTTGGATTGGACAACTTCATCTCCTAGTGATGTACATCAATAATCCCTGACCTATATTTGACCTTCACCTACATTGCCTCTTGAATTACTTACTTAATTCCCCTTGGTTAACGTTTTTAGTCAAGCTTGGTTAAGGTTTTTAGTCAAGCTGGTACATGGAATACTATTGTGCATACAGACACCATACTTGGACAACCTTTTCTCATAGGGATGTACATCAATAACCCCTGATCTATATTTGACCTTGACCTACATTTCCTCTTCAATTACTTAGTTAATTTCCCCTTGGTTATGGTTTTTAGTCAAGCTAGTATATGGAATACTACTGGCCCTACACCCACCATACTTGGACAACTTCATCTCCTAGTGATGTGCATCAATAACCCCTGACCTATATTTGACCTTCACCTACATTTCCTCTTGAATTACTTACTTAATTCCCCTTGGTTAAGGTTTTTAGTCAACCTTGGTTAAGGTTTTTAATCAAGCTTGTACATGGAATACTATTGTGCATCCAGACACCATACTTGGATAACTATTTCTCATAGGGATGTACATCAATAACCCCTGACCTTTATTTTACCTTCACCTACATTTAACCTTGAATTACTTGGTTAATGTTTATAGTCAAGCTTGTATATGGAATACTCCTGGGCCTACATCAACCATACTTGGACAACTTCATCTCCTAGTGATGTACATCAATAACCCCTGATCTATATTTGACCTTGATCTACATTTCCTCTTGAATTACTTAGTTAATTCCCCTTGGTTAAGGTTTTTAGTCAACCTTGGTTAAGGTTGTTAGTCAAGCTTGTACATGGAACACTATTGTGCATACACACACCATACTTGGACAACTTTTTCTCATAGGGATGTACATCAATAACCCCTGATCTATATTTGACCTTGACCTACATTTCATCTTGAATTACTTACTTAATTCCCCTTGGTTAAGGTTTATAGTCAAGCTTGTATATGCAATACTACTGGCCCTACACCCACCATACTTGGACAACTTCATCTCCTAGTGATGTACATCAATAACCTCTGATCTATATTTGACCTTGACCTACATTTCCTCTTGAATTACTTAGTTAATTCCCCTTGGTTAAGGTTGTTAATCAACCTTGGTTAAGGTTTTTAGTCAAGCTTGTACATGGAACACTATTGTGCATACAGACACCATACTTGGACAACCTTTTCTCATAGGGATGTACATCAATAACCCCTGATCTATATTTGACCTTCACCTACATTGCCTCTTGAATTACTTACTTAATTCCCCTTGGTTAACGTTTTTAGTCAAACTTGGTTAAGGTTTTTAGTCAAGCTGGTACATGGAATACTATTGTGCATACAGACACCATACTTGGACAACCTTTTCTCTCATAGGGATGTACAACATCAATAACCCCTGATCTATATTTGACCTTGACCTACATTTCCTCTTCAATTACTTAGTTAATTTCCCCTTGGTTATGATTTTTAGTCAAGCTTGTATATGCAATACTACTGGCCCTACACCCACCATACTTGGACAACTTTATCTCCTAGTGATGTGCATCAATAACCCCTGACCTATATTTGACCTTCACCTACATTTCCTCTTGAATTACTTACTTAATTCCCCTTGGTTAAGGTTTTTAGTCAACTTTGGTTAAGGTTTTTAATCAAGCTTGTACATGGAATACTATTGTGCATCCAGACACCATACTTGTATAACTATTTCTCATAGGGATGTACATCAATAACCCCTGACCTTTATTTTACCTTCACCTACATTTAACCTTGAATTACTTGGTTAATGTTTATAGTCAAGCTTGTATATGGAATACTGCTGGGCCTACATCAACCATACTTGGACAACTTCATCTCCTAGTGATGTACATCAATAACCCCTGATCTATATTTGACTTTAACCTACATTTCCTCTTGAATTACTTAGTTTTATTTAATTCCCCTTGGTTAAGGTTTTTTTTTAATCAACCTGGTTAAGGTTTTTAGTCAGCTTGTATATGCAAAATACTAACGGCCCTACACCCACCATACTTGGACAACTTTCATCTCCTAGTGATGCACATCAATAACCCCTGATCTATATTTGACCTTCACATACATGTCCTATTGAATTACTTACTTAATTCCCCTTGGTTAAGGTTTTTAGTCAACCTTGGTTAAGGTTTTTAGTCAAGCTTGTACATGGAACACTATTGTGCATACAGACACCATACTTGGACAACCTTTTCTCATAGGGATGTACATCAATAACCCCTGATCTATATTTGACCTTCACCTACATTGCCTCTTGAATTACTTACTTAATTCCCTTTGGTTAACGTTTTTAGTCAAGCTTGGTTAAGGTTTTTAGTCAAGCTGGTACATGGAATACTATTGTGCATACAGACACCATACTTGGACAACCTTTTCTCAAAGGGATGTACATCAATAACCCCTGATCTATATTTGACCTTGACCTACATTTCCTCTTCAATTACTTAGTTAATTTCCCCTTGGTTATGGTTTTTAGTCAAGCTTGTATATGGAATACTACTGGCCCTACACCCACCATACTTGGACAACTTCATCTCCTAGTGATGTGCATCAATAACCCCTGACCTATATTTGACCTTCACCTACATTTCCTCTTGAATTACTTACTTAATTCCCCTTGGTTAAGGTTTTTAGTCAACCTCGGTTAAGGTTTTTAATCAAGCTTGTACATGGAATACTATTGTGCATCCAGACACCATACTTGGATAACTATTTCTCATAGGGATGTACATCAATAACCCCTGACCTTTATTTTACCTTCACCTTCATTTAACCTTGAATTACTTGGTTAATGTTTATAGTCAAGCTTGTATATGGAATACTCCTGGGCCTACATCAACCATACTTGGATTGGACAACTTCATCTCCTAGTGATGTACATCAATAATCCCTGACCTATATTTGACCTTGACCTACTTTTATCCTTGGATTACTTAGTTATTTCCCCTTGGTTACGATTTTTAGTCAAGCTTGTATATGGAATACTCCTGGGCCTACAGAAACCATACTTGGAAAACTTCATCTCCTTGTGATGTACATCAATAACCCCTGACCTATATCTGACATTGACCTACATTTAACCTTGAATTACTTACTTAATTTCCCTTGGTTAAGGTTTTTAGTCAACCTTGGTTAAGGTTTTTGTGCAGGCCACAGCCACCTTCTTTGTCAAGCTATGTGTACATCGACAACCCTCGTAGTCGAGCTATGCTGTTCTCCTACAGCTCTTGTTTTTCATGAAATGTGGCCGAGACTGGAGAAATGGGGCGTATGTGTTTTGTGACAAATGTAGATCTGGATCAAATAGCACACTCCTGTAGCCTGTTAGTAATCTATACAGCTTGTTAGAAGCGCGCGATTGGTGTTTCATTGATGGAATGGCGAACAGTGCAGATCCTGATCAGACTGTGCGGATGCACAGGCTGATCCGGATCTACATTAGTCGCAAAGCCCGTAACCTCCATTTCTCAAGTCACGGCCACAAATCACATGTTTCATTCCATGTTCCAGAGAAACAGAATCAAGAAGATACTTCCTGAAAAATCTCGATTTCTCTATCATCCTAGATCTGCTCGAAGATAAGACAATGAGAAATACGTGGGAATTCCAATCAGCCGTTACAGGCCTTTCCTGCCTGACTGTTACGTCTGGTTTGCCTACAAAATTGCAGAATAACAAGAATGAAGCTATGAGGATCTTCAGTGACAATGTGTCTTTAAACAATGTTGTAATTGCTGAGTTAGAAACTAATGAAGCTACGAGGGTCTTCTTTGAAAAGGTGGCGTTAAACAATAGCGTAATTGCTGATTCAGAAACAGGTGTTGATCCGAAGTCTAAAACTATACAAAAGTTGTGATGGAGAAAACTGATGACAGTAACGGTGCTTTCAGATTGTCCGAAACTGTGGGTTTAGGTGAACGGAACTCTGGAGAGGAAAATGAAAGTAACAATTTAAAAGGTTCCAGTAGCGAGTCTGAAAATAAAGGGAATACTGACACAAATGTGTGTACATTTGGAAACATCAGTAAAGCAGCGTGCGACACATATAGCAAATCTAGTGATCAAGTCAAAGAATTTAATACAGAGAACACCGAAATGTGCCGTGTTAAGCAAAGTCTCTCTGCTTGCTCGGAGAACACAGTGATATTTATTGTGGAGGGGCAAAAGATTCCTGGTAGCAGACCAATTCTATCTGAATCATCAGAAATATTTTCCGCTATGTTAGAAGGTCATTACACGGAAGCCAAGTTGTCAGAAATCCCGATTGCTGAGACCTCTGCTACGGCATTCGAGGTGATTGTTCATTATTTGCATAATTGTGACTGCCACATTCTTACAGATTTCTACTATTGCGATATGTCACTGAAATCAGCACAGACATGCATTCAAGTGTTGATTGACTCGGACATGTATTTCGTCAATGACTTGAAGGTCCTTACACAAGCTATGTTAATTGGTAAACTGCTAAACAGTGAAACTGCCTTTATCATATTACAGTATGCCATTTTACATGACAATCCAAAATTACAGAAGGCAGCGGTTGGTACCATATTGGCAGGAGAGGGGTCACGGGAGAGCAAAGTTGAGCAATTTTGTAACATCCTCGATTCAGACTTTTGTCAACATTTCCTCGAACTATTATCAAACATTGTATGCGGTAATTATCCTGAATAGATGTAGAGTGGAAACTCTCTAAACAGAATTCCCAGAACCATGGTGATTCAAGGTGTATGATCACGTGGTACTAACAACAACAACAAGTACTGAAACTTCCAGAATCCATCCGATTGAAAGTACGTATTCTTTTATATTGTTCTTATTACGTAACGGATGAAATATGGCGCATCAAACGCGTCTTGTTAAGCTGAATTTGATGGTCTCTGTATTTTCACCCAAACTTCTGTCGTTTTTGCGAAGAATCGATTTCCGCGTCTCCGACACGGAAATCGATTCTTCGCAAAAACGACATAAGTCTGTGCCAAACTCCCTGGACCACCAAATGCAGCTCATGAAGACGCGTTTGCTGCGCCATATTTCATCAAAATCCGTTGCATATTAATGAAAATATCAAATAATACTTACTGTGGAGTGGGCGACATTGTTGTTGTTGTAACCACGTGATCATGCACCTTGTTGTCTGTACAAATGCAATTTGTTGGCAATACCAGTCAATTCAGACCAAACATATTCCAGTTAACCCTTAGAATATGCGGGACACAAAAAATGTTGTCTGCTGTTATTTTTTACATTTTGTTTACTTTATCAATAAAGACATGGTTTGACAGCATTCTAGAATCATTTCCACTAGAATCATTGTTTTTGGGATGGTGACTTAGAACATTAGATTTAATGTGTGTAATAGACAAAAGTTTGTCGGCAGTAAAATATGGAACAGTAGTTCATTTGTGATTTGGTCCTGTGACTAAACAAACTCGGTTCACTATGGTCATTCATTTGTTTAGCAGAAGGACTGTCAGTCGACCTACCGCCCGCTAGAAGCAAGTATCTAATGCTACTGAGTGAATGATTAACAGGGCAAAGATCTGCAATTGTTGCTAACGTCATAGCGACCCTTTTCTCTGCCAAATATCGATGGCCATACACCAGTATGATATATGGTAGAGGGAACATAAATGTTTGACTGAAATAGCTTCCTTCCAGCATGGAGACCACAGTGTAACAGGTTGGGAGAAGGCTAATGTAGCAACGGGGTTCATCCCAATACCCCTGGTTTTTTCACAGATTCATTGAATTGAGATATGTGGCTGTGACTGGAGAAATGGGGCTTATTTGTTTTGCAACCAGTTTAGATCCAGATCAGACTGTGCA